>JAJPUD010002641.1:250279-304725 GCA_023553655.1 Myrmecobius fasciatus
AAAAAGAAATTCCATTCAAAATAACTGTTGATAGTATAAAATATTTGGGAATTTATCTGCCAAGGGATAGTCAGGAACTATATGAACTAAACTACAAAACACTTTCCACACAAATCAAATCAGACCTAGTCAATTGGAAAAACTTAAAATGCTCATGGGTAGGACGAGCGAATATAATAAAAATGACAATACTACCCAAACTAATTTACTTATTTAGTGCCATACCAATCAAACTCCCAAGAAATTATCTTACAGATCTAGAAAAAAATGGTAGCAAAGTTCATTTGGAAAAATAAAAGGTCAAGAATTTCAAGGGGATTAATGAAAAAAAAGGCTGACGATGGTGGCCTTGCTGTACCAGATCTAAAACTATATTATAAAGCAGGGTCATCAAAACCATTTTGTACTGGCTAAGAAATAGAGTAGTCGATCTGTGGAATAGGATAGAATCACAAGACAAACTAGGCAATAACTATAGCAATTTGGTCTTTGACAAACCCAAAGACCCCAGCTTTTGGGATAAGTATTCACTATTTGACAAAAACTGCTGGGAAAACTGGAAACTAGTATGGAAGAAATTAGGGCTTGACCTACATCTAACACCACATACCAAGATAAGATCTAAATGGGTTCATGATCTGGATATAAAGAGTGATACTATAAGTAAATTATAGGAATGTAATACAGTTCACCTCTCAGACCTTTGGAGATGGAATAAATTTATGTCCAAAGAAGAACTGGAACTCTTATTTGAAAACCAGATAGATAACTTTGACTATATTAAGTTAAAAAGTTTTTGTACAAACACAATCAGTGCAGACAAGATTAGGAGGGAAGCAATAAATTGGGAAATCATCTTTACATTTAAGGGTTCTGATAAAGGTCTTATCTCTAAAATACATAGAGAATTGTCTCATATTTATAAAAATTCAAGCTATTCTCCAATCAATAAATGGTCAAAGGATATCAACAGACAATTTTCAGAAGATGAAATTAAAACTATTTATAGTCATAGGAAAAGGTGCTCCAAATCACTATTGATCAGAGAAATGCAAATCAAGACAATCCTGAGGTACCACTTCACACTTGTCAGATTGGCTAAAATGACAGGAAAAGTTAATGATGAATGTTGGAGGGGATGTGGGAGGGCTGGGATACTGATGCATTGTTGGTGGAGCTGTGAACGGATACAGCCATTCTGGAGAACAATTTGGAGTTATGCTCAAAAAGTTATCAAACTGTGCATACCCTTTGACCCAGCAGCATTACTATTGGGCTTATATCCCAAAGAAATCATAAAGGAAGTAAAAGGCCCCACATGTGCAAGAATGTTTGTGGCAGCCCTTTTTGTAGTGGCTAGAAACTGGAAATTGAATAGATGCCCTTCATTTGGAGAATGGCTGAATAAATTATGGTATATGAATATTATGGAATATTATTGTTTTGTAAGAAATGACCAGCAAGATGATTTCAGAGAGGCCTGGATAGACTTACATGAACTGATGCTGAGTGAAATGAGCAGAACCAGGAGATCATTATACACGGCAACAACAGTACTATATGACGATCAATTCTGATGGACATGGCTCTCTTCAACAATGAAATGTTTCGAAACACCTCCAATTGTTCACTGAAGAAAGCCATATACACCCAGAGAGAGGGATGTGAAATGTGGACCACAACATAACATTCTCATACTCTCTAATTGATGTTTGCTTACATTGTGTTTCCTTTATCTGATATATGGTTTGTGTAGATAAGATTTTTCTTGCACAACAATGAGAAGTTTGGAAATATGTATACATGTATTCAATTTGCCAATATTTTAAAATAATTAACATGTAGTGGATATCCTGCCATCTAGGGGAGGGGTGGGGAGTCGGGGGGAAAAATTTGTAACGGAAAGCTATGTAAGGGTTATTGTTGAAGAATTACCCACATATATGTTATGCAAATAAAATAAAATAATAAAAAAAAAAACTTGTAACTGTATTGGAGAAGGAAATGGCAAATCCAGTATTTGCCAGAAAAATCCTAAATGGGGACATAGTGAGTCAGACATGACTATAATGACTGAACAACAGTATAAGGATGTGTGTACCTCTCTATCTGATGTGATCTATGATGTGGCTGTAGTGTGCTTTCTAGAGCCCCACGTTGATGTGCCAAAATATATCATCCAGACTAGCTTTCTGGATGATCTAGGCGCCAGCCCTAGTCCTTGTTCTTAGAGGACTGTGGAAGCAGGGACCTACATGGATGGACAAATATGGAGTCTTTTTATTTCAAGTTCTCTCAGCTTTAAATACCTTAGTGCAATTACATCACCATAACACACTGAGCATGTACTAATTTTAAGTATCATGCTATTATTATGTAAATGCCTCTTTACTGAAAGTATCTCTCCTTCAAGTAGAACACAGGTTGTCATGCCTCCCTGACTTCTCAGGAAGTCTGAGATGCTCCCAAGGGGAGATGACAGCCAAACCAGACATTGTCAGTAGCTTCTCCTTCTACATGTGTCAAGCACTAAAAGTTGTATTTCAATCATGTGAAGAATTCACAATGGCTATTCTTTTTGGCAAAAGGTAGAAGTATTTGGGAAGATTTTTGGGAAGAGTTTATAGATAAAATGAAAGGATGTAATAGATACTGGGACTGGTAAATATGAAATAGAATGGAAGAACATATGAAAGACAAGTTCCTCAGTGGAACTCATAATTACCTAGTTGAAAGGGAGCACCCCTTGAGTTTGGGGCATGCCCTTAGTTGGCTAAGGCTTAATTCTGAAAGGGATTCAGCAACCTCAAAAAGTTAATTAACTGTGAGGAGGAGAAGTTGGGTTGGGAAGCAGAGTGGAGTTAGGGAGATACCATGTGATATGGGGGAAGGATAAAGACTTCACAAAGCAGAGTGCCATGACAGGCTGACCCAAAGGAAGGTAACAGCAAAGCCATGGGCCATAAATTGCTTTACAGGGAAATTTTAGCCTCAGGGGCTTGACCTAACTTGGATTTCTGCCTGGTTTGCCTTCATTGGGTGGGACTAAGGAACCAAACTGATCTTCATTATCAGAGCCTTCCTCCCACTTGCCTAAGGGATTAATTTTTAATCAATTCCTTTGCTAACCACACCTAACATTGAAGACCTCATCATTCCCAGTTCTTGTAATTTATTAAAAAAAATCTTTTGAAAAGTGGTTTGCCATCTCTAAATGGGAGGGAGCCTATCAGACCAATGCTGAAATTTTAAGGAACAAATCCTGGGACACTTGTTAAGTATGTCCAGAAAGTGGGAGTGAAATACAGTGGTCTATGTGATTGCAGTATTACAGAAATGAACTAAAGCCAAAATTTGGTGACATCATAGGGGTATAAAGTTATTTACCAGGGCACAATAGTAGAGATTAATGCAAAGACAGTTTGTACCTTGTTGGGAGTTTATTCAGACACTGGATGCTATTTTACAGGGGTGTATTCACTCCAACAATCAGTTTCCCTACAAACACATAGGGCCCAAAGTCCTTTGGGATATGGGGGTATGATCTCGTCTTCTGAAACTGCTTCCTGCTGGGAATGGACATAAAGCAGGGGTTAGCAGTATTATAAATGGCATGAATTCCACTCCCTTGCCAGGCTTGTTCCTATAGAAAGGGACAGAATTTTGGGGATCAACTAAGAAGGGTCTGACCTCAAGTAGAGCTCAAAAAGCCATCTTTCAAACTCCTTTTTGCCCAGAAGAACAAACCTCCATCTTCTGAAGTTCTGTGGCATTTCTCTGGGATGGCAGGTTTTCTGAGTTATTGTTCTTCCTCTGTACCTGGATTGAAACTCCAGAAATAATATTAATTATGGTCCCCCCAAAAAATCTTTCTCTCAAATAGCCAAATCCCATATCAGAGACTTCAGCTATAAAAGAAGGCCTAAACCTAGTATTTTCAGAGCTTGCTTTCTTTTCACATGCAGATGAAGGCAAGACAGATTTCATTTCCCCAGCACTGTGCAGAGGGCATAGACAAAAAGAAAATCCTGCTTTAGGTATTTTTAAAAAGCCATAGATCATATTGGTTGGCTAAGTAACAAGGCCATGCTACATTAACTAAATGCTAAATAATTTTTTGAATGGATTTTGACATAACCATTTTCAAAGAAAGAAAGTTCTCTTAGAAGTCCCTTGCATTACCAAGCAGCAGAACTTTGATACAGCATCTTATGTAAGTGATCTTTAGCATTACAGAAATAATTTTGCTCTTAAAACAGCCACTACAGACTTAAAAAATAAAAACTAATATTTGGTTTTTAATACCACATAAATTTAGTCTATCTCTTCCATCAGGGTGTCCAATGAAGGGCTGTGCAGTGGGATTCTTTCTGCCCCCCCAATAGTCATTGATGTAAGGGAGGGGCTCAGGCCAGGTTAGGAGCAGTTATATCCAGTGAAAGAAGAGGTAGACTCTGCCCTCATTTATAATTATGCTAAATGATTGAAAATAAAACTGCATTAATTTCCATTCCTCAATTTTAGAATACACCTCTATTTTCTTTCTCGTATGGGAATTTCATATTCCATACCAAGTTCATTTTGCTAAGGCTTGTGACCTTGCTAACTACTAGAAAGAATGACCTAACAGATCCAAGAATAAAATCCATCTGTTGAAGGGTGAGAGATACCCTAACAGTGATGGAGTACTCAGGCTGCAGGTTTTTGCAAAAGAATTCAGTCCCAATCTCCAGGTGAGGTTTTTGGCAAAAAATGCGTTTATTACACTGAGAAACAACTTCCCAGCAGGCCAGTTCCAGATAGAAATTAGCAAAGGTTTGGGTTTCCCAACCTTGATTACATTTAGGTTTCTTTGGCCCAAGGCTACTGTGAGGTATCAAATTTAAATTTGAGGGACTAATCAATGGGTGGTAATTATGCTTCAGGCCAAGATCTCCAATTGGATTGTAGGTGGAGATTATTATGGAAGTTTCCCCTAGGACTAGGAGGATGGGGTTGCTCCCAAAGGTTGGGAGGGGTTAGGGTTTTTCCAACCCTGGTTCCTATTATATCACATCTAGATAAAGGCTTCACTGTTTCAAATAATTTATCCCAGTATTACAACTTCAGAAACAACTCGTGATCTCAGTTAATATCTACTGAGAAGATTCATCCAATAATTTGCTAAAGGAACAAGACAATTCTCAAATTCAGAACATAGATGATAACTAAGAGTGAAAACTTCACAAAACAATGGCTGATGGAATTTTAAATCATAATTCACAGTGATGGAATATGACTTCCAGGGGAGACAGCACTAAGAAGATCCCCCTGGCCTTGGGGTGTTTCTGTTCTAACAATCTGTCACTAATTCTAAAGTCTTCTGGCTTTGGAATCTGTGATCCCGAGGTTCCTCCCTCTCCCTCCAAACCATGGAGTGCTATTGTTTTAACAATCTGTCCTTCAGTGATTGTAAAAGTCTTCTGGCCTAGGAATATGATAATATTTCTTCCCTTAGACTTTAGGGAAGATTTATTAGGGATCCTGAGGCCCTATGACCTTAGATCCTATTGTGCTAATAATCTGTCAATGATTCTAAAATCTTCTGGCTTCAGAATAGTCCTAGATCTGCTGGTCAATGATAACCAAATTCTTGAAACTGGTCCTAGGTTTTACCTCTAGGATATAAAGTTAGCATATTAATGGCATGAAGAACTGTATAGGGGCAGCTAGGTGATGCAGTGGATAGAGCACCAGCCCTGTAGTCAGGAGGACCTGAGTTCAAATCTGTCCTCAGACACTTAATACTTAATACTTCCTTGCTGGGTGACCCTGGGTAAATCACTTAATCCCAATTGCTTCAGGGGAAAAAACAAAAAACAAAAAAACTGGATAAATGTGTCTCCTTGCTCCATGTTCTTTGCTAAATTCTTTTAGAATTTAGCCAGCTTCAATTTGCCATAAACTTTGCCCCTTGACTTAGATATGGGTTTAAGCCTGCAAATTCTTTTTAAGACAATCTGTGACCCCAACCTTTTGGGATTGTAATGCTCAGGGAGAAACTGAGGCAGTATCACACATTGGAAATTAGATAATTCTTTATTGATGTTAATTGAGAGTTCAGAATACATAGCTATGGATCGGGACTGCTGGGACTCATGTCTCAAAGCACACAGTTCATTGTGAGTTTAGACTGGCAGGACTAATGTCACAAAGTATTCAGTAGCTCATTGGTGGGCATCACAAATTTTATAGTCTCCATAGCCCAGGGAAACAAAGAACTCATGGGAACAGCTGAGCACATCTGGTGTCCAAGGAAACTATCAATTCAATTCTGACAGGTAGGGGGTAAGGAAGGAAGAGTACTAAGACTATAAATTCAGTTCTGGCAGGTAGGGAGTAAAGAGTGTTAAGTTTGGAAAAGGAAGACAGTAAGTCTGGGACATAAAAATAAGGGGTACATTGAGGCAGGGCATCTGGAGGTTTTATGACTCCTTTGGAATGTGAGTCCAATTATTTCTGATGGTCAGGAAATGGGGATTGCTATTTTGGGGCAGAACAATTAAGGGAAACAAACAGCAACTGAGGAAAACTGAGACATGGAACTGTGGCACAACAGGATCCCTTCCCAACTTCAATAATAACATTGTACAATTGCACAATACACAATTTAGGAAGCAACATAACACTCTACACACTTATGTGGGACAAAGACCACCAGCTCAAAAAAATCAAGGAGATTTCTCAAGGTAAAAGGAGAAAGTAATTTTATTATGATCTCAGTCTTGAGAAAAAAAGGTATTTCCCTTTCAATAAGCAGTCAGACAAGGAGAGAGGAGGCACAGTAAACAGAAAAGGATTATAAACAGCCCTAGGGTAATACTCCTTGGATCTTTGCCCTGATTAGTAAGGATAAATGACCTCACATTCTAAGTCATAAATGAGGAAAAACTTCTCATCCAACCACATCTTTGGGATTACTAAATTACCTTATATGGAAGTTTCAATGCCAAGGTGGCCCCAAATTAATCTCAGAAAAAAAAAAAAAAGGTTAAATGGTCCCACATGATCCCTGGAGAAAGAAACCTGATCTTGTGGCACAGCCAACTTTCATTCAATTTTTAGAACACTGTCTCCATCTTGTGAGCCAGCTTTCCAAATTCATTTCATTCACAACCTTTCATCCAATTAGGAGATATAAACATGTGACTAATTCTTTGCTTACAATCAAATTACCTACAGATTTAAATTTCCAGTAATAATACTTCAATTTTTGTATACAGGTCTTATATCAGATCTTATATCAGAATAAACAGGTTTGCAATTTTAGCACACACTAGTTAATAGTAATTGTCTCATATAATTTCAGAATCAGAATCCAAATTTAAACACATAACCCCAAAATTTAAGGTGGCAGAAAACTGCCCTTTCATCCACTTCAACCCTTCTGCAGTTAGGGTTGAAGGGAAAGAGGATGTAGGATGGCTGAACCAATAAGTCATACCCTTTTACCCACTTGGGATCCCAAGAAGAGGATTGCAGGACACAGGAAGTTGGGAACACAGGAGGTCCCCATCTAGATAAAAAATGAGGGGAACCTACCATTCTGGACATAACCACAAGCTACAGAGATCTTTAATTATGGAGGCCATCTAATCAGGACAGTCTTGGACCTCGAGTCTCTCCTCTAAGGAGAGAAGTTTAATTTAGGAAAGGTTCAGATTAGTTTGAAAAGACAAGGCAAACTGTCCCAGATAGACAAAAAAGAGAAAATAAGAGACAAACAAAACAGAAAGAAGTGAGCTTTTAAATCTTAGATGGCCAGATATTACACTAATTCCCTTTACAATAATGAGCATGCAAACACCCCTAAAACCTCAAATACAAAATACAAAATACAATTCTCCCATTCCTATCTCATCCTTGTAGCTAATGCCCACAGATCCATGTCTCAGAAAAGTGGAGTCCTCACCAGGAATAAAATAAATTCATTTTGTGTATCCCCCAAATAAGTTCAACCACTGGCCCCCCCGTTTTTTGCTAAGTGATCAAGTCTTGGACAAGAAAAACAAGCTGGATCTCACCCAAAACTGTACTAAGTGAAAGAATGGGATGCAAAATCGGGGATCCCCTTACATTTAGGCAAAGGAGAAGGTCAGTGAGTTTTGAAGCCCTAGATGTTTGCTGGGATTCTGGTCACTCCTCACCTTAGCTGAGGAGCAGGAAAAAATATTACTTTTTGTCAAGATGGCCAAGCACTAAATTTCCAGCACTAAATGATGTGATCTATGATGTGGGGTTTGTCACCAAATGATGGCGGGCATCATAAGTTGGGGTTTGGTTCTGTGAAGAATTGAGAATGGCCATTCTCTTTGGTAAAAGGTAGGTTTATTTAAGGAAATGGGATACAGACAAAATGAAGGGATACGAGAGACACTGGGAATGGTAAATATGAATTAGAATGGGAGAACATATGAAAGACATGTTCCTCAGTGGAACTCAAAATTGTCCAGTAGACAGGGATTATCTAGGCGGTTGGGGCATGCCCTTAACTGGCAGGCCAAATCCTGACAGATATTCAAAACCCTAAAAGAGTTAGCAAGCTGTGGAGAGGATAAGTGGGGTTGAGAAGCATAGTTGAGTTAGGGGGGATACCATGTAGCAGAGTGCCATGACAAGCTGATGCAAAGGAAAGTAGCAGCCATGGAATGGCACACAGATAGGTTTTTAAGGAAAATTTTAGCTTTAGGAACATGACTAGGATTTCATAGAGTGTGCATCTCAGTAATTTGACATAAATTGGATTTCAAACTGGATCACCTCCCCAAAGAATGGGACCATGGAGCTAAAATGATCTCTGTCAGAACCTTCTGCTTGCTTGCCTCAGAAATAAATTTTTATCAATTCCTCTGCTAATCACACCAAACATTGAAGACCTCATCATGTCTATCTACTTAATGTATTTATCCATCTATTCATCTATCCATCCTTCTATCTATCTCTTTGTCTATCTGTCTATCCATATGTTAATCTGTCTTCAGACTATCAGGTTTTCATCCAGCTTTCCAAAATGACTTCACAGTATTCTCCTCTACTTCTCTGCTTTTCAGACAAATTTCCTTCACTTTTCCAACAAACTTCCCTCACTTTTCCTCTTCCAGGTCTTTTTTTTTCTTATACTAGCCATAAGTCTAATCTTATTAGATAGCAAACTTCTTGAGGACAAGGATTACCTTTTTTTTTTTTTTTTTTTTTTTAATATGTTTCATCCAGGGTTTAACTCAGGGCCCAGCAGGAAATATTTGTTTGATAAATGTTTGTTTTTTAAATCCTCTGCTGCTCTGCTTTTTCACTTTCCACTTGGAATCCTTAGCTCCCTGAAGGCTCAGTTCAAAAGACACCACCTCCAGGCATCCTCTGGTTTTCCCAATAATTTACCCTCCTAGTACACCATGAAATAAAAGTTACTTTGCATTTTCTTTGTATATATTTAGTATATAGTACTTTGTATGCTGCTACTCTGCTTCCAGCAGAATGTAAACTCCTTAAAACAGGAACTGACCATTTTTTGCCTTTTTAATTTTTCTTCAGAACCTTTGAATGGTTAGATATTTATAAATCTTAATAAAATGAATTAAATGCAGATTAACTCAAATCTTTCTCTAGTTTTCCCCCTGAACAGCTTCAAAATGAACATAATTGTATAGAATTGTTTAAAGTGCTAGGGAACTTCTGGTACTTTTTTGAATTTTACTTGGGAATCCTGCATCTGATCATCCTAATTTTGAGGTTGGGAAGGGTTTGGAGTCCCAGACCTGTGAGGTGTCTCAAAACATTTTGCAGGCTTGAACCTATCTCCTAGTCATGGGTCAAGGTTTTATTGAAAGTAATGGTATGCCATTACAAGTAGACTGAATCATAAGGGAATTCAGTTAAGAAACAGAAGAAAAGGAGATATTTTTATCCAGTTTCTAGCATAGATATGTTAATTCTATGGCTCAAGGGTAGGTCTAGGGAGTGATATGCACATGAATTGAGAATAGTCTCCAAAATTTGTTTATCACTGACCAGACCATCAATCAGCAATGAACTGAGAAATAGTCTATTCAGAATCAGGCAGACTGGGGTGTAGGAGTTTCCTGAGACAGACTCCACAACCAAAAGTTTTAGGGTTTCATATTACATCTCTAATAATTGCATAAAAGTAGAAAATAAAAAAGATAACCTCAGTCCTGAAATCCTCAATGATCAGATGCATGTCTATAACTTTTGCTATTTATCAATCATTAATCTCACTCCAAAATAGGTAGACATTAGTATATAGTGAAACTATCCATTAGAAACCACATTATCCTTGTTCACTTGTATTTTGGAGGCAAAGTCTGTCACAACATGATGGCATTATTTATGAAATTGCATGTGGAAGAATTGTGCTGACTTGTTCAAAGGTTCAAGTCTGAACTCAATTTTTAAGTGACAACAGAAAAGTCTTCATTTAATGTCCTCACATTATTGCTCCACAAATTCAGCATGTAAAAGACAATTTATTATGTTTTCTTCAGTATCCCCTTACTGACCATTATTTTCTCTCTGTTACCACCATTCACACCATTTCCATGTCTGAAACATTGTTTTATTACTTTTTCTGTTTCCTTCATCCTTCAAATCCAATCAATTGTCCCGTAGTATTCATCCAACCTCTTAAGTGTTCCTTTTATCTGTCCCTCTTCTCTACTCTAACTACTAATATGTGAGAAATGGATTTATTTGGTTTCCACAGTATAAAAATTAAATTGGAGAAGAGAAATTTAGAAAATTGAAACCCATAGGGAGTAGCAGAGACTGGCTTTTGTAATCTGGAGTGATGGTCTGAGATTTAAAAAGAATCTTTTGTTCTTTGTCCCTAGCTTTCCATTGTTATCTTCCCCTTCTAGAATGGAAGCTCCTTGGGGATAGGGACTAGAATGAATGGGAAACACCTTACTCTCTTAAACATTTGATAGGCTCAGAATTGCTTACCTCATTTTTTAAACGAAATTGCACTTTACAAACCCCAGCTAATGGGGAAAACAACCCAGGGGGTTGGGTAGGGAAGACAAAAAAAAAAAAAAAAAAAAGAAATGCCCTTTTCCTGTGTGGGTGTCTGTCTCTAAAACCACCCTTTGTGTGTCACAGACTTTGTACCCTTTCTCAGGAGAAAGAAATAAACTTTTTTTCCTACACTCATATTCGAACTTCTGATTGTTTTACTGGTTGCATTGTCCCACATATAATATAATCAATAAATACCTATAAGTGCTTACTATGTGCTAACTTCCATCTAGCTTTTCAGTTTCATCTATCCAGACCCATGTAGCAGGCCCCTAAATGTTCCTAACGTTTCCAATATTTGCTCCCCACCATCTCAAATTCACAATCTCCAATTCTAGAACCATGAATTAATAAGCTCTGACATTTGCTGGAAGATATAGTCAGTACACTCCCTGATGGCTCCAATAATCTTCCATCTAACTTTTTTAACCAAAATGGCCCTCCATGGTAACCACTTCCTGATACCCATTTTCATCCTCTTTTAATGAATAAGCTCTTAAAGCCAGAAATTTCCTTTAGTGGATATTCTTTACATTCTTTGGTACAGAATAAGTACTTAAAACATTGCCATTCATTCATGAAATCTTTATTTTCTTACTAAAATAATTATCCTCATGAGTAGATCTTTTGCTGTTTCACTTTACTCAAAATGCATCAGGGTTGTGATTTCCCGTTAAATGTTTGATATCTAGTTCTGGAAAAGAAAAGAAAGAAATAAGTGCATAAATCACATTTTTAGATTAAATATTTATTGTTAACATTTTTCCATTGCTTTCTTAAGTCTACACAATCAAGAAAACAATATATAAAGCCCTAATTTTTAGCATTTAATGATTTCTGGAGTATAAATGCTGACATTGAGAATTTCTCAATTGCTTCTCACTAGCTGGCATGATATGGCTATAATACACCTCCTGCTTCAGAGACTCCCAATTACCTGCTTGGAAAAAAGAAAAATCAAGCTCTTTGTCTCATGGTCAAAGGCTTCTAAGATTAGTTACCAGCTAGCCTTCACTATTTTTTACATTTCATGCACTTTTAAAAAGCTGATTAACTCCTCCATTCCCCTAGATCCCAGATGTTCCTTATAATATTTTTCTCACCCTTTATTTTGCTCACTTATCTATGCACTTTCCCCCCTTGTTTGTCTGTTGAATACAAACTCCATCTTTTTGGGGCTTTCTTTTGCCCCCAACTGGCCCCTCTTGCAAGAAATCTTTTATGGTCCTCTTTTCCACTATCAGTTACAACCTCCTTCTTTCTCATCTCTCTCATGTCCTGCTTAAAGCGAACTATGATTTCATAAATGTGGATTTTCTATTAATTGATGCAGATTGAAATCCATTATGCAACTGCAGTCTGAAGGATTCTTATCTGTTTCCTCCAATAAATATTTTTGAGCATTTTAACCTATATACTAGGCACTTTTCTTTCCATTTCATGATATTGAGGGAAGCACTTCATTTTCTAGTCATATATGACTGCCATCGTAATCTTTATAGCATTTCTCTTTTCTGATCCATCAATGGTCATATTTGCTTTATGAATTATTTTATGATTCATGTTGAGAGAGAAAAATCAGAGCAAAAGGGAAAAACAATGGGAGAGAGAAAAAAAACAGAAAAAAAGAAGTGAACATAACATGTGTTGGTTTACATTCTGTCTCCTTAGATCTTTTTTCTGGATATAGATGCTATTTTCTTTCTAAAGTCATTTGGGATTTCTTTGGGTTACTGAAGAGAAGAACCAAAGCTTTCATAATTGACCATTGCACATTCTTGGTATTATTATATACAATGTATTCCTGCTTCTGCTTGTTTTGCTCAAGATCAGTTCATATAAATCTTTCCAGACCTTTCTGTAATTAGCCTGTTCATAATTTTTTTTAATAGAACAATAATATTCCATTACTTTCATGTACCGCAACTTGTTCAACCATTCCCCAGTTGATGGGCATTCACTCCTTTTCTAATTCTATTTATTCTAATTCTATTTTTCTAACATATATATATATATATATATATATATGTGTGTGTGTGTGTGTGTGTGTGTGTGTGTGTATACATTCTCTCTCTCTGTATACGTATATATATATATTCCATATATATATACTAATTATATTTTTTGAGCTGTAGATATCCAACATGGGTACTAGGTGACACAGTACATAAAGTTTGGGGTCTGAAGTCAGAAAAACTCATCATCCTCAGTTCAAATGTGGCTACAGATACTAGCTGTGTGACCCTGGGCAAGTCACTTATAAAATGGACTGGAGAAGCAAATTATAAACTACTTAAGGATCTATATTAAGAAAACCCCAATTTTGGTCATAAAAAGTCAAATGTGACTGAAAAATGACTAAACAAAATACCTATTATAAACCATATGCATCTCCATAACACCTAGTGTGATCTTCACCTTAAATTATTGAAAAAGCTGTGACATACTATGCCTTGCAAATATACATGATGTTGGGAAAAATATGATGGAGGAAGAAGTAGGATTCTGTTATAAGCAACACATTCCCCATGTAGATATTAGAAATCAAGCAATAAAAAAGGACAGATGTAACAGATAATTTTGTTCAACCACTTTCTGATTTCTGGTATCTATTAAAGCATAAAACAGAGAGATGTGAAAAAGGCAAAAGTACCTGTTACAAAGATCACAGAGTTAAAATTGATGATTTTTTAAAAATCATGGAAACTTCCAAGTATTCTTATTTTCAGATGAAATTGTATTGATAGTATTAAGATCTGAAATATTGCCGACTCCTGCATTAGTAAATAAGTACAAAAAAATAAAAATTTAAAACAATTCTATCCACCCGGGGAAGTTAAGTGAATATTTTGAGAGGGTTCAGAATATGATATAAAGTTCATATTTCCATTTTCTATGGGAGATAACTGTGAAAGAGGTGACAGGGAAAGAAAGAAGTGCTCCATAAGAAAAAAAAAATTGGATGATTTGAAGGTTTGAGATCAGAGTCTGAATTGTGTGCAGAAGAAATTTGGGAATAGGGGAAAATTTGGAAGAAGATAATCTCTATCATGAGATTGGATGTCAGTTTTCTATCAAAGGGGACAAAAATGATCTTTATTTAAGGAAGAAGACATTGTAAATGTTGTTCTAAGGACTTTGGACTTATGGCAGACAGAGAATGAATTTATGGGAGGAGTATGAGAAGCAATGGAAATAGGTTGAGAACAAGTTGGATCCTGTGTACTAAAGTTCCTCAGGGGAAGTCAGCCATGAGGAGTTGAAAGCTTAGGAATGAAAGCTGAAAAGTAAAAAATAAACAAATAAATAAATAGATTTAAATGATAAATCTGATGTGTATTCACAGAGAACTCACCAATCAACAGATTTTTTTTCTTATGTTACTAAATTAAATATGAATGATAGCCAAAAAAAAAAAAAATGAGAATGTGACCTATTTTCTTTGGCTCTACTCTTTTGCTGTCATTCCCGTTATATTTTAATTTCCATAGTTTTTTCCAGGACTTAAATGGTCTGGGAGAACTATGTACCCCATAATTAACAAGGAAAAAGAAGTTACATGTGCAAAAGTTTTATAGCAACTCTTTTTGTGGTGGCAAAGTATTGGAAAGCGAGGGCTTGAGAATGGCTGAATAAGCTGTGATATAATTGAAAACTATTATACAATAAGAAATGATGAGCAGGTAGATTTCAGGAAAACCTGAAAAGACTCATATGAACTGATGCAAAATAAAGTGAGCAGAACCAGGAAAAAGTATGGATAAAGTATCAACCATATTGTGAAATGATCAACTATGAATGATTCAGCTCTTCCCAGCACCTCAATGATTCATGAGAAGTTTAAAGGACTTAAGTTAGCAAATGCTCTATGTACCCAGATAAAGAACTGATGTACTCTGAATGCAGGTCAAGTCATGCTTTTTCACTTATTTTATTCTTTCTCATAGTTTTTTTTTTCCTTTTTACCTGTCTCTTTTTTCACAATTGTGATTAAAATGGAATTGTTTTACATGATAGCACATGTAAAATTGCCATCCATTTTAAGAATGGGGAGGGGGGAGGAGGGAGAAAAAACTGGAACTCAAAATCTTGTACAAATGAATGCTAAAAAAAAATTTCTTGACATGCAGTTGGTATAAAATACTATTTAAAAAGAGAAAATGAAGTCATAACAATTACAAATTTGTAAAAGACAACTGGGCTGTTTGGGAGGGAACCAATTTCGTCTCAGCCATGGATTACAAATAAAGATTGGATGATCACTTGTCAGAAATATTACAAAAGAATTCTTATTTCAGGATAGATTGGGCAGATGGTTTGAGAACCAGTTTCCATCTCTGAGGTTCTTTAATTTCAGACTGAATAAACACATGAGCACAGGACACTTGTCAGGAAAATTAGGATTTGGTAAATGAAGAGGATGATAAGAAGGTATCAAGTCATCATATATTCTCTGAAACAAGATTTACAAAAAAAAAAATCACTGAATTAAATAGGATTTGGTAATGTTACTTAATGAATATTCCCAGACACCATTGTGGTGTTAAGGGAAAAAAAAAATTCCTAAATCCTAGAGTAAATGCGACTTTGAGGAATAAAGAAGCAATATTTAGGGAACTCCCTTCCATTATTTAAGCAAATTGACAATTATCCAGCATCTTGCCTTTGCCTCTGATGTGCATGAATACTCACAGTGTTCTTACTACCTGCATGATTTAGCAAGTTGTTCCTTAGAGAAGCCTGGGAACCAATGAAGCTTGTTTTATTATGGATTTGTGTCTTGCGCCTGATTGACTTGTTAACTTAATAAGTGACTTGGCTTAGAGCAACATGCTATTCATTTGCTCTTGGGATAGTTTCTTTCTGTTATGTCAAATGTCTCTGGAATTCTCTCAGCCATTCTATGGTTTTTATTTGTTAAGTTTCCCTAGTCTTAATAGGTCCTAGCTAGTAGTCTCTGATATAGTCGTAATCAGAACAAATGAGGAATCTCTAGGTACATTTTTTTTTTGGCTGAGATTATTGGGGTTAAGTGACTTTCCAAGGGTCACACAGCTAGGAAGCGTTGAGTATCTATCTGAGACCACATTTGAACTCAGGTTCTCCTTACTTCAGGGCTAGTGCTCTCTCCACTGCACCACTGAGCTGCCCCTGTAGATACATTTATTCACACATGCAACAAAATTTGGGGGACAATGTTTTATTGCAATAATAATAGTAATACCATTACAAATGTGGACTGCAATTCTAAGAGAATTTCAGCAGAGAAACAGAAGAAAGGAGATAAATTTTTACAGGTTTTAATCAGATATGTCAGTTTTATGGCTCATAGGTAGGAAGGAGTGATCTCCAGAAGGAGTGGTTCTCAATTGACCAGATTATTGCTGACAATGAATTCAGGAGTGGTCAGATTAGGTGTAGAAGTTGCCCAAGGCCAGAAGCCATCAGACTAAGGAGTGGTCAGAATCAGACATATTGGGCATGGAAGTTTCCAAAGCCAGATTTAGGATTTGTGATTTATTCTTAGAACAGAAGTTCCTAAGGTCAGGGGACCTCAAAACCACTGCTATATTTCCCTAGAAGCTAAACCATATCAGTAGCACATGAATATCTCAGATCTAGGACTAAGTCATAGTCTTGGAGATTGTGGGTGGGGAGGATTTTGAAATAAAATAAAATGGGTAGAGTATTCAGGAAAACCAGCACCTCTGAGGTGAGGACTTATTAAGTCCTTTTCAGGGCTTCTTATCCACTTTTGAGGTTCACCTGATTTACAAAATTCTTTCTCACCTGTAACTCCAAGAAACTATGACATGTATAACAGACATACCCCCCTAGTAAACCATATGGAAAATAAGTTAAACCAGATTGAGGGTAACTGACAGACCTCAGACCTGTCAGTGAGTTAGGGAGATGTGAAACTAAAGAAAACTTCCTCTAATGGAATGGGAGGATAGGAACAATTTGTTCCAGTAACCATGAAGGCAGCTGAAGCAGGTATCATGAAGCCTTTAAAAGCTTGCTCAGACATTGCAGATCCTGAGGTTATCCACTGTATTCTGGGTCATCACCAGTTGTTGACTTTTATCCTGACATTGAACTCTGATGACTCAAGAAGAGAGAATGAGGCTGACAACTTTGTTCTATTCTTCCTCACTTAAATCCAATTCATGTGCAAGTCAAGCAATATTGTCATTGCTCCTCTTCAAAAACAGACCAAATCACAAAATTAAAAACAAGAAATCCATGTTACATAAATTTTCAATGAATTCATGTGCAAATGATGTGCATTGTAGGATGTTAAGGGAATTAACTAAAGAATTTATGGATTCCTGACAATTGATTGGAAATGATATTTCTGTTTCCCAGGTGATTATTGGTTGTTGAAAATGGATCTAATCTATTCATTAAAATACGGTCTTTGAATTACAAAATGTGTCCTTTGAAGGAAGTTATATTTTTCAGAGAGATATATAGTATTAGGAGTTTTGCTCTCTGAGTCAGAAATAACTTGGGTTTAAATCCTGCCTAAGGCTAGCTATATCCATAGGTAAATTGAATAACCTGTTAGAACCTCTATTTCCTTATCTATAAGATGGGAAAGCATATAATTTAGAAAAGTAAAAAGCTCAAGGTTATCTAGTTGAAATCATTCATTTAAAAAAGTAAAAAAAAAAAAAAAAAGAATCTCAGAACAATTTAGTCACCAAAAATCAACATGCATTTAAGTCTTTACTGTATGTTTGGCTCTGTGCTAAGCACTGGGAATATAGATATAATTAAAACAAAACAAAACAATACAAACAAGCAAAAAAAAAGATGATTCTTTTCTTCAAGGAAGTTGATGTCAAAAAAGAAATGGGGAGGGGGAAAGAATGAATGTGGAAAGGGACAAAAGTAGATACTTCTAAGGTAGGGGAAGAAATTTCTCAGTGTACTCTGGAAAGGAATGACATGTGTGACCTATCCTACTTAAATAGGTGTTAACCTACTTAAATGGAGGTTCAACTTCCATTATATGAATTGATGTGCTACAGAGATTAAGGTGTCATGTCCAGAACCACACAGGGAATATATGGCAAAATCCATATTAGAACTTGGGTATACTGACTTCAACTTCACTGAAGTATGTTGGATGTAACAATTATATGCTACAATGGCTATAGTTCAGAGTAGTTGTGAACTTCCATTTAGATACTATATATGAAATACTTAGGAAAATTTAAAGTACTAGATAAAATCACCTGTCTCCTCTTCTATTTGTGTCTTGTGCTGAAACATAAAGGAGAAAAAACTAATGATTAATCATTTCATGGTACCGTGAAAAGAGCACTGTATTTAAAGACAAAGGACCTGTGTTCAAATTCTGTCTCCTGAACTTCTCCCTGTAAGATGTGGTAAGTTTTTTTACATTTCTGTGCCTCGGTTTCCTCATCTATTAAATTAATGAGAATAAGTAGATCATCTGAGATTCCTTCTAGACCTAGATATATGATGCTGTGATGTTTGCAATGAAAGAAATATTAGCCTTGTTTTCTGAAATTTGCATGGTACTTGCTTCAGGACCAGGGACAGCTCTTACTTCATTTCAACCTATGGTTAAAAATCCTTAAAGTGCTCTCTCTCTCTCTCTTTCTCTCTCTCTCTCTCTCTCTCTCTCTCTCTCTCTCTCTCTCTCTCTTTCTCTCTCTCTCTCTCTCTCTCTCTAAGGTTTTTTGAAGGAACTTTATATGTAAAGTATAGAGAGTTTCTAGGGCAAATTACAAGAATCATTTTAATGGCTTTTTCAATAGAAATGGATTATAAATAAGAAGAACATAGAACAGAACATCATTTTGGAAAACATGAACCATTTTACCAAAATATTAAGGAAAACAATTTCTGCTGATTAAAAGTTTTTCTTTCTTCCTTTAAATTAAATTTTTGTCTCTGTATTCAAATTGATGTTGAAAACATAATGTGTCACTTACACTCCTCTCTTCCTCTCTCACACAGTAATTGTTTTTGAGGTTATCATTCACATGGCAGATCATTTTTGTGTTAGATAATTGGGACTAGAGTAACATAAAGGTGATCCAAACCTGGCCATTTGTAATAAATTCAGACTGCCATTTGTGTCATTCTTAGAATAGTATTTGAGCAGAAAAGTCACTTCCCTCTTATTAGTATCTCTTTCTTATTCAATATCCCTCAAACAAACAAACAAAAAACCAAAAACATGGGTTTTTTTTGTTTCTTTTTTCTGGTGTGTATAGTTATAAACACTTAGCATACAAAGATATGAAAAAAAAATTTATTTCCCTCAAGGATTTTGTAATTTGCCATGGAAAACCCTATGTACACATTTAGGTAAAAAAATGTCTTTATATTAATCAATTCATTCATATATTTTCTATATGCATGCTCACTAACATGGCAGTGTGTAAGCTCCTTCTGGGCAGGGACAATTTCATCTCTCTCTTCATATTCCTGTTCCTTACTACCTCTGATGTGAGGGCTTGCTGAGTTCTTTTCAGTGCTTCTCATCTACCTTTTTGGTTCATCTGATTTACACTACTTTTTCTTGTATGTTACCCCCAAAAAAGCTATAGCATGTGCATAGACACACCACCTGTAAGCCATTTTGGCAGATGGTTTAAACCATATTGAGATTCTGATAGACCTCATATTTATATAATATATAACATATATGTTAGATTTAGGATTGAGCATATAACCTTAAAACACAGTGCTCTTTGAATTACTGATCACCTAAAACCATCTGAAATGCCCTATGTTCAATTGTATTCATTCATGTGTATTACAGGGGTAAGGAATTATTGCCCTGATCCTGATCCATAGTTAAAAGTGGGGTCTCCAGAAAGTTCCTATAACTTAAACCCTCAGAATTCTAGAAGAATCTGAGGTGTTAGGTGTGGGGATTCTAATAGTATTTTTCTTAGCCCCCCACCAATCTGCTTTCATCTTTGAATATCAATTATTTTCTCAAGTAGCCAGCAAAACCTGCTTAGCTACTAATATTCATTAAAATTATATGGTAAGAATTGATATTAAATAATGCTCCCCCTTTAAAAGAGTTAGAACACACTTCTATTAATATGTATAATTTCTCAGGGAAAATAGATTGAGATTCAGAAAGCTAATATGACAAAAGAGAACTCACAACTATGTAAAGCCTTTTCTTTTTTTCCATTCATGAGGTAGTCATGAAGTTTCCCCTAGTGTAGCAAAACTTTCTGCTGAGCTTTTGGCAAGGTCTCAAAATTACCTTTCCTCAGGACACTGAGTTTGTCTTTAAATGTCAATATAAATACTTTTTTCCCCAGCTTTTCTGGGGACAGAGTTATGAAATATATGGAGTCTAAAAATCTTCCAACATTTTGGAGCTTATAATATCATCTTCCGTGTCAAGGGTGAGGTGCTAGAAGATACAGGCTTCTTTCCTCTCTTCCTTGCAAGATGTATTTTCTCTCTCCTTTAGAATCTACCCCTTTTACCTGGAATCTGAAAAGGCTTGTTATTTTATTAACCCTCCCCCAAATGTGGATCTCTTCAAACAATTTTAATCCATCTTTGGGAGCATTTAACTTCATCCAATGGACCAAAACATTTTTTTTCCTTCTCAAACTGATTAACTGGATTGTTTGCACCTGATTTATACTTCTAGATTCCATAGAAAATTCTCAACTTTCTGTCTTTTTTCTAGAATGGGGTGAATTCTCCTCATTATACATAGATTTAACACTTTATCATCAAGTAGGAAACCACTGCTTTTTCTCTGAGTCTCAGCATCAATGCTTAAATTGACAAAATTTGCGTAACATGTCTGGAAGGAGTAGCATGGGCCATTTTTCACAACTTAGAGTTTATTTGTTGAGCTGTCAAAGACTTCTATATATAGATCACCTTATCTCTTGGAAAAACAAATAAGGCAGTGCAGCTATACCATGCTATTCACTGCAGTGCTGAGACCAGACAATCCAGAGATGGCAATTTTTTTCTTCCTCCTTTTCTGTGAAATACCAGAGATCATATGCCTTGTTCACAGTAAAAGCTTAACATTGTAACTATTTAATTTTTTTCAATATAAGATATTCCTAAAATGAAAACTTTCAGTCCATATACATATTAATATCTTATTTGTAACTTGAGTCCTATTTGTCTGAGAATGGAGGTGACATCCATGCTATGGTCAGGAAACTTGTATAGATCAGAAGCAAGACTAGAACCCACATTTTCATGTCTCCCTACAAAGGGTTGGGGCATTTTTAGGGCACTTTTTAAGGGGTCAAAAAAAGGAAAGCAAAATATAATTGTATTAAGAACTAATAACACGGGGTCCTGGTTACCCTGCATTTTGGCATCATGGCTAATGGAGGAGGTAAAAATTAACTCTAAACACCCAGGATACTTACAGTAGAATGTAGGACCATAATCTTTAAAGAAATTGTCAGAAGGTGCTTAGAATTTCAAACCTAATGGGTCAAGAAATGAGAAAATCTGTGATTTTTTTTTTTCCTGAGGCAACTGTGGTTGTGACTTGCCTAGGGTCACACAACTAAAAAGTGTTAAGTGTCTGAGACCAGATTTGAGATTCAGATTTGAACCAGATCCTGATTAGTATTTAAAAAAATCATTAGATCTTTGAGATAAATATGAAGATGAGATCAGAATTGCTCTCCTTAGGCTGACAGCTTGTCTCCCAGAAGCAGATTCTTTGAGGTGGAAGAGTGTTTAAAGGCAATCTCTGGTCTAGAAGACCAACATAAAACTGAAAAAGAAGCTGACCTACTCTCAAGAAAAAAGAGGATTGTTTTTTGAAACAAGAAAAATGACATAGTTCTAAAAGATTTGTAAAGTCTTTTGCATCTATTTTTTCATTTGGTCCAACCTCTGTCTGAAGATTTCTGTAGAGGGGAGACCAAATGGCATGTAATTTATTTTTGGATAACTCTACTTAGTAGGAAGTTGCCCCCTTCCCTCCTCAAGTATCTAAACTAAATTTGTCCTCACAGAATTTTAGTTCTTCATTCAAGGTTAAATCAGGCCAAATATAATCCATGTCTGTTCTTTCATACTTGTCCTCCACTCCACTTTCCAAGAATAAGAATTAATGCCAGTACAGTTGTTTTAAATAGAAATACACTACAGCTAAAGTCAAGAACCAGTTCCATTAAGGTTGACCCTTGTGAGCTAGAGTCTAGACTCAACTTTCATTGACTGGAATAAATAAAGCAATATTCATAAATTTAAGTGGGTGGAGAACACTTATGAAAGTTTCTTGTTATTAAGATTCAGGCCAAATTTCAAGTGTCCTATTATGTTAATATTGCTTAGTTATGGTCTGAAAGACTTGTTATAAAATCTCTAGTTGAAAATCTGAATATTTGGAATGGAGAAAAAGAAAAAAAAAAGAAAAAAAAACCCATAACTTAGTATTCTACAACTCAAGGGCCATCAGTGATTCCCAAATGCCTGCAGGAAATCTTACAAATACCTCAGTCAGGCCTGGTAAGCTCATTATTATCTGTCAGGTCAAAGGCACAGTGGATAGAGCACTGAATTTCAAAATGTGAAGATCTGACTTTGAATCCTGTCTTAGACACTAGTTTCGTGGCCATGAGTAATTGATTTAGTTTGCCTTATTTTTCTCATCTATAAAATGGGGTTAATAAGAGTACTATCAGAGCTGTTGTGAAGATAAAATTAGATATTTCTACAGCACTTTATAAATCAAAAAGTGTTTCTTTAGCGTGATAAGCCTTAAAGAAATGACATGTATTCCTGATCTTTTATAAAACACGCTTCCTCTCATGAACTCCATTATCATCAAGTCGACATACTTTCAGTGTCTTCTAAAAGACAGTCCATCTTCTACATCTTGTTTTTTGCAGGGATGGGTCCCTCAAGAATGAAAAGGGGGAAAGGGAAAGGGGATTAAGAAGGAGAAAGGAAATATGGGCAATTTAGTAGAGTTGTGAATAGAGCACAGAGCATGGAATCAGGAGGATCTGAGTTCAAAATCAGCTTCAGAAATGAACTTGGTTTGTGACCTTTGATAAATAATCTTTCTCTGCCCTAATTTTCTCACCAGTAAAATGGGTACAATAATAGCACCTAGCTCCCATGGTGATTTTAAGGATTAAATGAGAGAATATTTGTGAAGTACTTAGTACAATGCCTGATGCAATAAGCAATACACAAATGGTAGCTATCATTAAGCTATCTATAAAGAAGAAAATCGATTTGAGGAATAGGGGCTCGTTTGTTTGTTTTTTGTCTTTGCTATCTCAGACATCTAGCAAAGGGCCTAGTAATCTGGGTGTTTAAGAAATATTTATTGAAATGACTTTAGAAATCCTTTGGTCTAATCTCCAACTTTTAACAATTATGTTCCTTGTGATTATTTCATTGCTGTCACTGTTGTCCTTAGCGTTGCTATTCAATCCCTCAGTTGTGTCAGACTCTTCAATGGACCATAGCACACCGGGTCTTTTTGTCCTTCACTACCTCCCAAAGTCGGTCCAAACTCATGTTGGTTGCTTTCCTATTATTAGCTATCTTCTTTCCCTTTCTCCTTTTACCTCGAATCTTTCCCAATCTTATGATCTTTTCCACTGAGTCCTACCATCTCCCAAGCAGGTGATCTCTAGTGAAACACCTTTAGTCATAGTGGAGGAGGGAATATTAACATAGAAAAGTTTTACCCAGTGTCATTGTAGAGGGGTATACAGGATTCAAGTTTACCAGCATCTCTGAAATTCCCCATTGTAGATAAAAACAAGATTCAGAAATATAATGACTTAGATAGACTATAGTAACAATAACAAACCAAATATAGCTTCTAATTAATAAAGGCTAAATGTGGTCTCCATTCAGGGAAAGAGAGGTACATTTACTGGTTTTATTTTTGGTCAAAGATTTTATTCCCCAAAGGACTGACTTAAGGAAAGATCACTTCCTTGATTAAATGGGAAGTAAAGGGAAGTGGTTTAGATTTCAGAAGTGTGTTTCAGCTTCATAAATCTTGCATTTCACATTTGAGAAACAGATTTAGGAAATGTGTTAAAAGTCCAGATCATGGTAGAAATACTTATTAAAAAGATCGTTGGCCTGGAAAGTAACATTTTTGGGAGAAAGGCTGTGGTTGAGCTGATTTGGATATGAGATTCCACCAGCATAGGAATTCCCTAAGTGGAAACTATACATGGATTAGTAGAGAGAATACAGGACTTTTATTCAAGGATAGCTGAGTTTGAATCCCTGCCCCAAACATTTCCTAATTGTGGCAATTTTTCAAGGTCTTCTAATCTCTCAGTTTAATTATTAAAAAAAAAAAAACTTTAATTTGTAAAATGATGCTTTCCACATAGAATTTTTGTAAGACATAAATGAAATAAAATGTATTTGTGTTTGTGTGTTTAGATACATACACATATGCAAACACACATATACTAGCTCATATATTTGGATATGTGTGTTTACATATATGTGAATGTGTTCGTGTGTGTGTGTGTGTGTGTGTGTGTGTGTTTAAAATCCAGTGTTTCAGTGTTGGTCTTTTGATTCCAAGTTCAGCATTCAACACAGTATATCCTTTGGCATATGATTGTGTTACCATTATCATCATTTTCATGTTTCAAGTCATAATGACTGTGCATAATAACCAGTCATGGTTATGACTGGTTAGATCTTAAATGTTTACCTATAACTCGTTACTCTTCCATGCTTGATCTTCATTGGACTTTTTTCTTAATTGTGTAAATAATTATTTGGATGCTTGTGATTTTAACTGATTCTCAACTCTTGAAATGGCATAAAATTTCTACATCTATTTAACTACTTGCATCAGCTCATCCTTGAAACCTTATCTGTGTCATTTATAAGATTCTAGATAGTCAGTCAATAAACATTTATTAAATATCTACTATGGGCCACGCATTGTGAAATATAAATTAAAACAAAGATAATGCATCCACCCCAACAAATTAAATTCTACAGTAGAAAAGCTTTGCAAGCATTAAAAAAAATTGCAAGCATGAAAATGGCAAGTGAAAGTGGGGTGGTATAGGGAGAGATACCTAGCATGGAGTGTTATGGAAACCTCTAAGAGCAGTGTAGTTAGTGGGAAATGGGGAGACATCAGTGTTCATCCCTCTTTTTAAAGAGAGACCCTAAGGCTCACGGTCCTGTCCTTTAGTAAAAAGGAACAATTGGAGAGGCAGAAGGTACTGAGTAGATATGAGTACTGAAATCATAGATGACATCATCCTAGATTTACAGTCTTAAGGAATTTGTAACTCTATTTTTTATTTGAGAAAAGTGATCCGAGCAGTTAAATAGTTCAAGTTAAAACTAAATCAAAAATCAGAACAAGACAAAAAAACAGATCCCAGATTGGCTGACCCCCTATCCAAGTTTCTTGGCTATCATACATTCTGGGATCTGACTGACTTAACACCTGACTCTTGTATCAGTTCTCCTGTTGATGCAATACTGACTGCTGCTGTTTATAGTTTTAGACTTCTACTTGATGATTCAGTGTGGAACCCACGGATCAGAAAGTTTGTGTTTGGGGATAACTACCATCTCTAGCCAGTCTGTCTAGGCTTTACATCATTCACAAAAAGCCTGATATAATAAATGGTGAGCATTAGTATCCTTCTAGTCTTGTTCTTGAACTACAATTAAGCCTCTGGTATATCAATTACCTTTCCTTCTTAAGATTTAGGGTTAATTTATGTCTTACTCTGACATATCAGTGACATGATTACAGATATTGAAAGTTATTTTGAAAATCAATAAAAATTGTCAAGCAGCTACTTTGTGCCAAGCACTGTGCTAAACACTGGGAATTCAGAAAGAGGCAAAACCAGTTCTTGCCCTGAAGGAACTTGCAATTATATATATATATATATATATATATATATACATATATATATACATATATAGATAGAGAGAGAGAGAGAGAGAGAAACAGAGAGAGAGAGAGAGAGAGAGAGAGAGAGAGAGAGAAACAGAGAGAGGGAGAGGGATGTAGAAATAAATAGAGATAGAGATAGATAGATAGATTGTAAGCTATATAGAGGGAAATAAAAAATAATGAAGAAGGAAGATGCTGGATTTAAGTAGTGATGAAAAAGGCTTCATATATAATGTAAGATTTTGGACAGGAGTTAAAGAAAGCTAGGTGGGTCAATAGTCTGAGCAGAGGAGGAAGAACATTTTAGACATAAAGCACAGTACCAAAGAATGACTGGAGTAGAGAGATGGAGTGTATCACTCATAGAACACTAAGTAACTTATGTCACTGGATCAAAACTTATGTGGTGAGGAATAAAGTGTAAAAAGACTAGAAAGATAGGAAATGAAAAGTTATGAAGGGCTTTGAATGCCAAACAGAGCATTTAGTATTTGTTCCTGGAAGCAATAGGGACTCCCTGGAGTTTATTAAGTGGGGGAAGGGTGACATGCTTAGATATGTGCATTAGAAAACACTTTAGGGGATGGAAGAAAAATGTATTTCATCCGGGGGAGACTTGAGGTGGGCAGAACCACCAGCAAGCTACTGCAGTAATCAAAGGAATGAGATAATGAGGGCTTGTACTAGAGTAGGGGCAATGCTAGAGACAAGGGAGTGAGATTTGAAAGATATTGCAAGGGTGAAATCAATAGATTTTCACAACAGATTGAAAGTGAGAGGTGTGCCAGAGTGAGTAATTCAGGATGACTCCTAGGTTATGAACCTCAGGAACTGGGAGGATGATGCTGCCCTCTTCATTAATAGAGAAGATAGATAGGGTGGGTACCAAGAAAAAGAGAATGAGTTCTGTTTTGGACATATTGAATTTAAGTTGTCTATTGAACATCTAGTTTCATTTGTCTAAAAGGAAGTTAAAGATATGAGACTAGAGATCTGCAGAGAGATTGAAGCAAGATAAATAGATTGAGAATCATCAATATAGTGCAGATAATTCAATCCAAGGGAGTTGATGAAACCACCAAGTAGTATAGAGTGATAAAAGAAGAAAGCCCAGGACACAACTCTGAGGGATATCTACATTTAGAGGGTGTGATCTGGAGGAAGACCCAGCTAAGGAGACAGGAACAGAGAAAGACCAATCTGCCAGGAAAGAGAAAAATCAAAAGAGAATGTGTTATTTCCAGAAACTTAGAAAAGGCAGTATCAAAGAGGAGAGAGAGTGATTGATAGTGTCAAAGGCTGAGAGAAGTCAAGGAGAATTGATTGGAGAAGAGGGATCCATCTCCTCTCAACCTCTCATTTCTTATCTGATAATGGAGTTATTCTCATTCTGTAAATTTAGTTTCATAAAATATAGCTTGAAAAGAATGGGTCATTTGGCTAGGGATTTAAAAAATATTCTTTATACTGCTGCATTAGAATGTGACAAATATAAGCATTTCTCATGTTAATTGGAAGAAAGTGTTAGTAATTTAGCTATCAATAAAAACAAAAACTGAAAAAGCTGAGATAGACCCCAGAGGAAAGATGACCCTTAGATTTGAAATGTGGCCTCTAGAATTGTGTTTCTGGTCTAATTGAGGAAAACCAACTCACTTGTGATTTTTAAGGGACAAGGGTGAATTCCACCTAGCATCTATCACTGCAGCTGTTGATCCATAGCTGATCTTTAGATCTCCTGGGTCCATTTGACATGAAAAGCTGTCACAGTTGTAGCTGTGATATAAGATCCCAAAGGTGATGGAATATCTTGAAACAAACAACTGAAAGTATCCATCTATATCTATCTATCTATGTAATTTTTATCCCCCACCCTCACCCTTTGCAGAAAATCCATTCTGATTTGTACAACAATATCATCAAAGTATTGTTTTCTTGTTATTCAATACCTGGAAATTCCCCAGTTACTTCTGGCCTCTCTGTCTATACTAATCATGGTGGGAAATGGGGAAAACACCTGATTCACTGTTTTTTTAATTTTTTATCATTTTTTTATTTTTTTAATTTTTTTAAATTTAATTTTTTTTTTAAATTTTTAAATTTTTATTTTTTTAATTCTTTTTTAAAATTTTTATTAACCTATCAAAGTTTAGCTTTCTTAAATTTATAAATATTTTTAAAAGAGGTATGGTAGATATCCTTGTCCATACTGCATATTATTCTGCCATCTTGACTTTGCCTCTTTTCTTCTTTGTATACTGAGTTATTTGTGTTTATGAATGAATAATTATATAATCAAAAGCTTTTTTCAAAAAAGAAAAGTGTCTGAACAGATTTTGTCATTTCAAAACTCTTTGAATACTTTAAAGAGAAAACTGACATACATTTTGTTTGTTTCAATATATTTGAAAGACAAGGAGAAATTACTGACGGTTTTGAGTAGAGATGTATGTTATACATCAAAAGTGTGTTTTATATAAAGATTGCGTGTATGCTATTTGTGGAGGATGGATTCAAGAGAACATAACCTGGAGAGGAGAAATCCTTTTATAATGGTATTACAGTGATACAAAAGTGACGTAGAAAATTGAAAGAGGAAGTTTGAAGTGGGGATAGAAAGGAGGACTCAAGTGGAATAGAGTTTCCAGATTTACTCTAGAGCTCTTGGAAAATGATTGAATCTTGTATTGGAAACAATATCTTAAGGACCCTTCCCATATAGCTTCATTTAATTTTTTGTTCCTTAAAGTGAAACTACACAGCCTTTGCATTTTGATTGGCTAAAAGGATTAAGTAAGACCTTTGAAGTAGTTTGCTGGACCCATGGACACAAACAGGCTCCAGTTTCTCCCTCAGGCTTTGGATCATGCACAAGTGCTATGACCAAGATTAATCCAGAAAGACTGCATTCAGCTTAATCCAAACTATGTCCTCAGGGTATTAGCCCTGTCCCTCTCTGGCAGACTTTCTTCTGCTATTGCTAACAAAATCTACTTTATATTATAATTTCATGATCTATGAGAATCTCGTTGTGCCCCTTTCTCAAAGATGAGTTATCTGATTGGCTTAATTATACACATTGGCACATTATTTGTAGACAATATAGCTGAAAATGTTAACCTGTGTTCTGGGGAGAAGCTGGTAGTAAAGATAGTGATTTCAGAGATAACTCCATGAAACTGATCACTGGAGCCCTGAAATCAATGCAATCATAAAATCATAGAATCTCAGAATCTGGAAAATCAGAATTAGAAGAGACCTTTGATGACAGTTATTTGCACTTATTCCCCCTGAAATGAGCTCCATTTTATATTCAATGTGAGATAATTCAACAGAGAAATTCTATGAAAAAGAGCAAGTGACTTTCCCAGGCAACCTTTTCTACTTTGGAATATCTATTATTGTTGGTAATTTTTTTTTTCTTTTTATGAAATCTAAATATTTCTCTTGTGAATTTTCTATTTTTTCATTTTTTTTGTTTTTGTTTAACTGATTCTTGAAGTCTTATTGAGTCATTTACTTCTATTTGTTCAATTTTAATTTTTAAATTATTATTTCCTTCAGTTATCTTTTTTAGCTCCTTTTGTAGCTGGCCAATTGAATTTCTTGATTCAATGAATTCTTTTTCCATTTTGCCAGTTTTATTTTTCAGTGAATTGTTGTCTTTTTCAAATTCACCAATTTTGTTTTTCAGTGAATTGTTGTCTTTTTCCAATTCACCAATTTTGTTTTTCAATTCACCATTTTTATTTTCCAGTGAATTGGTGATTTTTTCCAATTCACCAATTTTGTTTTTCAGTGAACTGTTTTCTTTTTCCAATTCACCAGTCCTATTTTCCAGTTTTTGATATTTCTGTTGCCCTGATCTCAATTTATTTCCCCATTCTTCTTCTAGCTCTCTTTTGAGATTCTTAATGCAATCATCCAGGTAAGCCTTCTGAAAGGGAGACCAACTTAAGTCTGCCTTTGTGGCTTCATCTGGGATTGTTTTCATAATATCAGGATCTGGGGACTGTTCTAGTTTTTCTCCATAAAAGCTTTCTATGGTGAGAGCTCTCTTCTGCTTCTTGCTCATGATTTAAAGTTGGGATATTGGTCACCAGCAGAAAATACTGCAACAATTTGTATTTGCCCTGGGGCAGTTTGCCAAGTTGACTTTGGTCTGAGGCTGGTCGGGCTAGATTCCCACTAGGACCACGTTTTCAGCTGCTCTCGATCCACCCTTTACCAAAGGCAGATCTGCCAAAGCACCTGCCCGCAAGCAGAGCAAAGTGGCCCAGGTGTCTCCCAGGGGCTTCCTGGGTGCCCAAAATCCGCCCCTCTATCACAGCCCTGACTTCCGCCCCGGCTGGAGTCTGATTGCGACCAGCGGGCCGATTTCCCTTGAGGCTAACCTTCTCCGGAGTTCTTTCAAGGTAGATCTTTGATAGAAGTGCGTTGTAGTCCAAATGCTTGGCAGGGCCCTCACTCACAAACCAGTTGGAAGGCTTACTTTGTCTGGGTTTGAGGGAATGTCCTAGGAGTTCACAGAGAAAGCTGTCCGCAGTTCGCCATCTTGGCTCCGCCCCTCTCTTGTGAATTTTCAACCATTACACTTAACTGTGCTTAGTGCAATGTCTGGTGCATAGTAGGTACTATATAAATGCTAACTATTATTACAGTCTCTCAATTATTGAAAAAGTATATACTATGTATGCTTAACTTTCTTGTCTATAATATAAGCATGCTAAATACCTTCACTGTAAAGCCAAACTAATATAATCTCCCTTTATTGTGATAAACTGACTAAGAGTTGTAGTATCTAGAGCACTAGGCCCCAGTCAGAAAGACTTGAATACAAATAGAGCCTGAGATTCTTCCTAGTTGTGAGACTTTGGACAAGTTCTTTTATATCTGTTTGCCTAAGCTTCCTTATTGATAAATTGGGTATAAAATAGCACTTCCTTCAGAGAGTTATTGTGAGATTGAATGACATAAAGTACCCAGCACAATATCTGGTGCATAGTAGGCACTATAAATGCAAGCTATTATCATAATCTTTCAAATACTTAAAAAATATTTATTGTTTTCTTGACTTCCTTGTCTATAGGATAAGGATGCTAAATATCTTGACTGAAGAATCATATTCGATGACTGAAATAAAGGAACAAAGCTTGAAGTACAAATTTTGCCTAATGGGATAGATGCTTTCAAGAGGTCTTTCAGTCTTTCAATAATACATATATTTAGCACCTTTTGCTGTTGTTCAGTCATTACAATCTTTTCTGATTCTTCATGACATAATTGGATTTTCTTGCCAATGATACTGGAATGCTTTGCCATTTCCTTCTCTAGATCCCTGTACAGTTGAGGAACTGAGTTAAACAGGATTAAATGACTTGCTCAAGATCATACAGCTGGGTAATATCTGAAGCCAGATTTCAACTCAGGTCTTTCTGACTGCAGGCAAAGTACTTTATCTGCTGTACCATTTGCCTACATTCAGTACATATTATCTTCCAGGAACTGTAATAACAAAAGTCAGTCCCTGCTCTTAAAGTGTTCATTGTCTAATGGAAGTAAAAACATGAAATAACTATGTACAAAGAAGAAATACACATAGTATAAATTAAAGATAATCAACAGAGGAATCAAAAAAGAGGTGGTGGGCTCTTTTTTCTTTGAAAACTTCAAGCAGACGTTAGACAATTCCATATTACACATATTATAACAGGTCATAATTTAATATTACTTATAATATAACATATTCACTTATGTATGAATTGCACTGAATTTTTAGGTCCCTCTAACTCTCAATTCTGTGATTCAGTGACCTCAATGGCCTTCAACATCATGAAAGATTTTCTCCTTAAGCTCCACTTTATTAATATCTTTTGGAAAATGTGCAAGCCAGAACAAAATACAAGACTCTGAGATTTAGTCTGACCAGGGCAAAGTATATCAGGAAAATCACCTGTCTAGTTGTGGCGACAGTTTGTCTCTTAATGGAGCCTTAGATTACATTAGTTTCCTAAGTCCCTCTGCAAAACTTGATTATTTTGGAGCTTACATTCCACTACAACCCCAGGTTATTTTGCTGACTAAATACTTTCTGGAATACCTTCCTCCATCTTATATTTTTCAAGGTGGGTATGGAAATAAAAGTGGGCGACTAGATATTATTAAAATTTCTGATCTTGATTGAAATTTGAACAAAGAAGTAAAATGAAAATAGAGTTAAAAGAATTATAAATAAATAGGAATTTGATGACTAAAGATCATAAAAAGACTGAAGAACATGTAGGAAAGAAGTAAGATAATAGGAAAGGGAGGAAAAGGAATTGTGTGCAGAGTAAGGAATTTCAAAGTTCAGAAGGTATCACAATTTTTAGTGAATGTGAATTAGAAAGGATGATTTCCCCAATACAGTGATGGATTGGAAATGCAAGTTGTTAAATGCAGAAATTCAAAAGGTGCAGTGTTAAAATGGTTGTTATCTTAAATAGGAAAGTCACAAAAAATCATGATAGTTTACAGAGTAGAAAACTGATTCAGGAATCAATATCCTAGAGAAAGAAGAGAAAATATCTTAGAACTAAGTCAATAATAGTGACAAGATGAATAAGAAAGTATAACAATGATTTGATAAAGAAAAAAGATATTTATTTCAGGAAATGGCAGCAAGAAACAAAGACAATGACATTATATTCTCAGTCCTATTAGAGGATGGACTAAGATTAAAGAAGAATGTGTTCATCATCAGCTTTTTTCGAACAGAAGTGGAAATTGCAAGTAAAACATATTCCATTATTCTATTGATTTCTACCTGATTATACCATTAGATATGTCTATGATCGTATGTTTCTGTGTATATGGATATATGTCATAGTTCATCCTGACCTTGCCATACTGTTATTACTGCTTTCAACTATTTCTTATAGATCCTTCAACAGAGTACTCCATCTGGTCCTTCATTCTGTTCTCTAGGTCCCCTGCCATTGCATTGCTCTAATGCAAATGAATCATACCAACATGGTTCATGCTTTATGGCTTGAGAATGAATGAATGGATAGAGTCAAGAGACACACCACTCAAAAAAATCACATGAATCATTGAGGAGAATAGTAAATGAATCATTATTCTATCTTTTGTGATCTCTAATCAAATTCAGGAATTAATAAATTTCATTATTTTAGTAAGTTCATACAAAAATCTTCCCCCCATATTTATCAAACTAGATTACTTACTTAGAAAATTTTATTTTGCCTCTGTTTTAGTTTTTCTCTCTGACTCTGTCTCTATCTAAGTCTCTGTCTTGCTCTGTCTCATTTTATCCATGTCTTTCTGTTTGTCTGTTTCTTTTTTTTCTCTCTCTCTCTCTCTCTCTCCATGGACATATATATATATATGTATATATATATATACATATATATATATATATACATTTTGTCCCTTGTCTACCAAATAGTTACAAACAGTCACAGACTTATATATGACAACAATTTACTATATGAGAGAAATAACTTGACTAGCAGATGCAAATTATGAGGGGGACATATATTTTTTGCCAAAGTTTGTGTAAATTTACATTCCAACATATTGGGCCCATGAAATTTGTCTTACATATCCAATAATATACCAGCATAGTATCAACTCTCAGTTCAAAACTTCTGTTTTAAGTTTGTAATGGATACACGGGGCAGGAGTAGTGACAAAAGTGGTCTAAATATCATTATTTGAAGACACTTGGAATTTCTAGCTTAGGATGTGTCTCTAGAGATCTGCATCAGCTCTCCAGTCATCCTGATAAGCTTTCCTTCCTCATCTTTCCTTCCTTTAATCACTTGATCTTTTTCATCTTCAAATTCAATATTAGTTCCTCTATAAGTCACTGTTTGCTCTTTTGAGTTGTTAATGCTTCTTTCTCTACTAAAAAGACATTGTGTTTTCTTTGTGATTCTTACTAGATTTTGAAATTATCTTCTTCTCATAGGAAGAAGCACATAGATCTTACTCCATAGCCTTCTGGAAAGAGTTTTCTGTGAAACTGTACTGACTTCTTCCTGATCAGGAAGAAACCAGAAATGTCTGTGGCAGAAAAACAGTCACAATTAACAATTACAAAGGAAAGAAACAACAATGAAGGAAGAAGAACAGGACATCACAATATCTCCAGAGAGAATGGAAATAGACTAGTATTTGGACAGGAAGATTAGACATGGGGGAATATAAGTTTTTAAGTATATAGTTGACAGGAAGTGCTGATTCCTGAAAAATTATTTTGTACCTATCTTACATTTCTGTAGCTATCCAGGTTACTATTGGTTCTATATTCTTCATTTATAGAAATAGCTTTCAGATACGTTTGTGGCTGTTTCGGAACTCCCTTTCTGAAGCCTGATATAGAAATTGATTTCTATTTTCTCCCTTAAATATTATGCTTAAGGGTTTTTTTTTTTTTTACAATCAATGCCAAAGCCTGTTTGTTTTGTTTTTCTTTTTTTTTTCTCTTTGCTTGTTTGTTTTTCCCCTGGATAAAAATTTCTCTTAGCTACTTTTAGATTTTTATTTATCTCAAATCTAAATAGATTGACAGTAAACAAAAGAGGAATAGTATTTGTGTTGATATATAAAGAGAAAGACTGATGTACGACTGATGAATATCCTCTCTCTTAACTTAAAAATATTTTATTTGGGGGCTCAGAGCTAAGAGAGAGAGGGACACGGAGACAGACACAGAGACAGAAGCAGACACAGAGACAGAAAGTTTCTTAAAGAATTGATTATATCCATATATATGTTATACAAATAAAAAGCTTTAATAAAAAAAAGAATTGATTATCAGTGCATTTTTAATAACCATTTTTCAAAAGATAGCACTAAATTGGATTTTTCTTCTCCATACTAAAAAAAGCCAGAACATCACATTCATACATTTATGCATATGAATATACAAATATTTAGGCATATATTATATCCATGTATCTTGTGTGCATATATATATGACATGTGTATATACACATATCCTAGATTTCTGTGTATATTTATACACATACATGTATACATACAACTACTTGCATATATGCACACACATATGTGTGTGCATTTTTTTCCTCATAAGTCTATATCTTCCTCTTTGCAACTTCTATTTATTGTTAAAAACTCTACCCAATGGAACCAAATAGAATGAGTTTAGCCCTTCTTCCAATCCAATAGACATTAAAAAGCTTGAAGGTAGTAATCACACTCTCCCCAACTACCCTCATCTTGTCATTTTCAGGCTGAACATCCTGAAGTCCTTTTTCTGATCTTTGTATGGCAAAGGGAAGAAAACAAACATTTATTTTGCCTCTACTGTGTGCCAGAGAGTCTGCTAAGTGCTTTTACAAATATTATCTTGTTTGATTCTCACAACCCTGAAAGGTAGGTGTTATATTATCCTCATTTCATATTTCAATAACTAAAACAGAGGTTAAATAATTTAGCCAGGTTTACACAGCAGGTACATTTTGAGTCTAAATTTGAAAAGAAGTCTTGACTCTGGGACTCCATCCAGCTTACCACCTAGTTGCTTAGCTCACTGCATAGTACAATCTCAAGTATTTTTGCCATCCTATTCTCTTCTTTGGAGACTCACCAGTTTATCAGTTTTCTTTTTCTTTCTTTGTTTTTTTCTTAAAAAAACCTGAATGTAACATGAACTTGCCTGGGCAGAATAGCAAGGAACTCTTACTCCCTTTATGTTAGGTGCTGTGAATTTCCTAATATTATCTAAGAAAACATGTTTCTTTATAGTCATCCCAAATCAATCAGTATTTATTAAGTGCTTACAATGTTCCAGTCATGGTGCTAAGAGTTTGAAATACAAAGTAAAAGTCAAATCTTGTACTCCAGGTGCTCCCAGTATGATAAAGTCAAAATGAAAATAAATATTTACAAACTATATATACAGGCTAATTTGGAGAAAATCAGCAGAGGAGAGAGCTTAGCATAATTTTGGGTATATGACAAAAACATTTTTTTTTCATCCATTCATTTATGCATTCATGCATTCACTTGTTCACATGTTCATTCATCCCTCAAGGTATACCTTGAACATTGCTTGTTTTCAAAAAGCCTTCCTTGAGAATTAATGGAAATATTTTCTCCCTCTTCCTGACACCATCATAGTACATTTTTATATCTTAGTTAAACATTGGATTTACAGCATAATTTTTTTGTGGATGTTCTTTCGCTTCCCTATTAGATTTTCTAAGTCAGCTGTTATCTGATTGCTGATTTCTGACTTCACACTAGGAAGGATTAATTTCACCAAAATCTAATCTCACTAAGTTTGCCCTCTGGTTGAGTCACTGTCTTCCATAAAGGGCATCAGATACAAATCACATTTTATAGGCTTTCTCACTAAAATCCTTAAATAATAATAATGCCTTACTTTTACATAGCACTCTGTAGTTTACAAATCCATTTCACATTCATTATCTCATTTGATCCTCAGGAAAGACCTATGAAGGAGGTAGCATAGTGGATATTATCATCTACAGTCTAGAGATAAAGGAACTGGCTTAGTTTTCTTAGTCACTTGTCCAGTTTTAAAGAGCTACTGAGGAGGTAAAGCTGAAACTTGGCTTCATTTGGGAATCTGGTCTTCTGTCCATTTTTTGACTGCTCAGACTTGGCTTCCATTTGGGGTCCAGCCTTGGTTCTATCTTTTTGTCTGTATCTTCAAGGTGCAATTAAAAATATCCTCATAGGTTACTATTTTTTAAGGGAAAAATAATATATTTTCATTGAAATCTCTTCATCATGGTTTGAAAGTGACCTTGGGATGTCAATGATTATTCCAGAAGAGCATAAATTATGATAAATCCTACCATAAGGGAGAAACATCAAAAATGGACCTGAAGATGTCCTGTAAGTTTGTTGTGTGAGTACCTGGATTTGTTTTTATTGTTCAGTTATTTTTCAGCAATGCCTGATTGTCCGTGGCCTTATTTGGAGCTTTTTTGGTAAAGATATTGAAAAGGTTTGCCTTTTCGTTTTCTAGCTAATCTTATAGATTAGAAAGTGAATTCCCCAGGGTCACATAATAATCTCATGCTCTAACCACTGTGAGACCTAGATACTAAGAACTTGCATAGCTCAGTGCAGAGAGGCTCATTGCCAGATTTCACAAGTGATAACCTGCATTATTTTTTTACACAGAAGTTTTTTATGACCATCAATATAGATGATTAAGATGAAAATTTGGCTAGTTTAGAGCCTAAAGACCTGGGTTCAAATTTTGACTCTTCTACTTACCACTGTGAACTTGAACACATGATGGACATTATTTAGGTATAGTTCCATCAAATGCAAAATGGAATAACCTATGAGTCTTTTAGATCTGCCTCTGATTTTCCAAACTTTTCCATCTCACTTCCTTTTTGTTTGTCTTCCACCATTATAATGGAAGCTCCTTCAGAGTACTAAATATATTTCTTTTTTATGCTAGTGAATAAATATTCAGTGCTTAGCACAATGCCTGTTACATAGTAGATATTTAATTTTCCCCCTCCAAAGTGATAACTTTAGTAACATCCTACAATAATCAATATCTATGTTGGTTGACGAGTTATATATTTCTTATTGAATAAAACATACATGTGCACATATTTCATTAAAGATTATTATGTGCCAGACTCTGGAGATGCAAATACAGAGCTTACATTATCATATGATTAAGCAACAAAAATTATAGGATGTATGTTAGTAAATGTTTAATAACTGACTATTTACAATTTCATGTAGGACACATTTTTAAGTTCAATCTGTTTTTTTAACATTTTCTCCATCACATCATTAAATCTTGAAAATTAATAGTACAATGAATCAAACCTTGATGTATACTTTGTTGATTCCTGAGGTCTAAATGCTCATATTGAAAATGCAATAATGAGCTTTCCCCATCCAGTTCAATTTGCCTCCAATATACTCCTCCATATAAGAGAGTGGAAGCTATGGAACAATATGAGATTACACAGCCTTCATATATATCCTTACTAAAAACTAATCAGCACTATCACCGGTGACTTATTTCATTCTAGAAATTAATTTTATCTCATCTATCTTAACTTTTAGTAGAGTTAGAAAACAAATCGTCACAAGTTTTCACTGGGTAATGTTTCCTATCATAATATTTTACAGGACCTAAGCAATTCTAGAGATAATTAGCACATCTCATCCTCATTTTTGTTTTTTTTTCTTGTTTGGGAAACTAAAGAATCAGATTGGTAAAGTGAATTTCTGAGATCCCAAAGCTGGTTAAATACAGTATTTGTGTAAGAACCAACTCCCAGGATAGTATTATTATTATTATTATTTTTCATTTTATTACATTGACTGGATTCTCAAAGTCATTCCACACTGTACATATTCCCCTTTGACTTTGGAAATATGATTATGAATAATGATGTATTTCCATTAAGTATGAATTTTCCAGTTTGCTATTTAAGACCCTGTAAAATCTGTGTCTAGCAAATGTGCTAAAATAATATTGTACCTCTAAATTCCAACTTAAGTAAAACTTTGTCCATAAAGCCATCCTTGATTTATTCCTTCATACACCATCTTTCTAATCCCAACAACTATAGTTTCCTATTTAACTTGCATATAACTTGAATATTATTGTATTTTTTCACATTTTTCCCAATTTCCCAATTGTATTTTTCACATGTATATATATTATACATATACATATATACACATACATATGCAAATATACATATACACATATTAATAGATGAATGCTCTCTCTCTCTCTCTCACTCTCTGTCACACACACACACACACACACACAAACACACACACACACCAAGAGACAGATATAGATGGAAACAGAGAAAGACACAGACACAGACACACACATACAGATGTACTTATCCAATAAAATTTAAGCTTTGTGTGAATGTGGTTTGTTTCATTCCTTGTAATTATACTTGTAACTAGCACAATACTGGCAACAGAGTAGGCATTAAATCAAATATGTTTTATTCTGGTTCTCCCACTGCCTATAAATAACAAGCATGGTTCCTTGTTTTGCTACCTTCTTGCTTCTATTGATAAAAGCAACATTTTTCTAGCTACCTAAAAGCAGGTAAATGGTGAAGTAGATAAAGTATTGGATCTGGATTCAGGGAGATCTCAATTCAAACAGAGATTCAGATGCATAATAGCAAATCACTTATCCTCTGTTTACCTTAGTTTCCTATTCTGTAAAATGGAAATAATACCTGCACCTACCTCCAAGGGTTGATCAAAGAAATAATTGTAACATACTTAGCACAGTTCCTGGCACATAATGTTAGGGATCATCATAATCACCAATAAAATGTTAGCTCTTTGTGATTATAGTTTGTTTCATTTAAAAAAAAATAATTCTGCTTATAATTAGCAGAGTAAGAAGAACACAGTAGACATTTAAAGATTTTCAACTCTTTTCATATTCTACTTCTTCCATTGCCTAACTGTGAATAATATACATGGTCTTTACCACCTTTTTTTTTTTTTTCAAATATGGTAACATCTTTCCACAGTCATAGAGGCAGGCAGATGACAGTAGATATAGACCTAAGCATGGAGTCAGGAGAACCTGGATTCAAATTTGACCTCAACTACTCACTAACTATGTGAATCTGATCAAGGTACTTAAGTACTCTCTGACTCAGTTTTACCAATTGCAAAATGAGGATAATAATAGCAACTACCTTAGGGCTGTTGTGAGAATCAAATGAGGTAATAATAACCAACATGTATACAGAACTTAATGTATATCAGGCAGTGAAAATGTATAATTGTTATCTAATTTGATTTTTACCACAACTATTACAGAGAATTACTATTATCCACAACTTACAGATAAAGTAACTGAAGTAAATATAAGTGAAGCACTAAATATTTGCAAAAGACTAAGTGCAGTCCATGACGCAAAGTAGGAGTTTAAGAAATGCTTCCTTCTTCTTCTAGCTACCTAGGTTCATAACCTCAAATTCAATCTCAAATCTTCCCATTCACACATATCTGAGTGTTTTTTTTTTGTTTGTTTCTTTTTGTTTTTTGTTTTTTGGGGGGAGGACGGGGAGGAAAGAAGGCAATTGGAGTTGAGTGACCTGCCCAGGTTTACACAGCTAGGAAGTGTTAAGTGTCTGAGGGCAAATTTGAACTCATGCTCTCCTGAGTTCAGGGCCTGTGCTCTATTCACTGTGCCATCTAGGTGTTGCATCTGATTGATTTCTAAAGCATATCAGTCTTACATCTGTGTGGGACAAAGAACACCAGCTCAAATAAATCAAATAAATTAAAGAGATTTCTCAAGGTAAAAGCAGAAAGGAGTTTTATTAAGATCTCATGAGAAAGAAAGGGTATCTCCCTTCCAATAAGCAGTTAGGCAAGGAGACTCAGTTAACAGACAAGAATTATATAGGGGCCTGGGGTGACACTTCCTCTAGGCTGGATCTTTGCCCTGATAAGCGAGGACAAATGATCTCACATTCTAAGTCATAAATGAGGAAAAACTTTCAACTCAACCACATCTTTTAGGATTACTAAATTACCTTATATAGGAGTTTCAATGCCAAAGTGGCCCCAACTTAGTCTCACAAAGAAAAGTGCTATATGATCCCACATGATCCCTGAAGAAAGAAACCTGGCCCTGGGGCACAACCAACTTTCCCTCACTATCTCCATCTTGTGAGATAGCTTTTACAATTCACTTCATTTGTATCTAATTCAACACATGTATTTGTCCCCCATTTCTATTCATGTAGCCACCACTTTATGTCCTAATCTTAACTAATTGCAATAGTCTTTTCCTGACTCCATGCTGTTTCTTGTTTTTGTTTGTTTGTTTGTTTGTTTTTAAGTCATGTTTGATTCTTAGTTGCCTCATTTAAGGTTTTCTTGCCAAAAACACTAGAATGGCTTACCATTTGCTTCTTTAGCTCATTTTACAGATGTAGAACTGAGAAAAATAAAGTTAAATAATTTGTGCATTTCACACAGCTAATAAATGTCCAAAACTGGATATGAACTCAGGAAGATGAGTCTTCTTGACTCCAGGCCTGGCATTCCATCTATATATTATCTAACTGCTATTTTTTTCTCCTTTTCCAGAAAGCGGCAAAAATGATACCTTTAAAAACACATTTGAATATGTCACATGCAACATTTTTGCATCTCCCCTTTATATTCAGCCTAGTTTTTTTCCAAGTATAATAATCTAGATTATGCCACTTTTAAAACAATTATATTAATAATAGCCTTTCTTTAGTGTATGATAACATCACTTTTCTCAAAAAGATTTTTTTTTTGCAAATGACAGTAGTCGATTAAACACAATTTCTAGTTCTTTCAGAATTTGAAAATTACTTCTTTTCTGATCTTTTGACTAGAAGTTCTCAAGGGCAAATTTATTGATCCTTTACTGTCCATGTACTTAGGCATCCACTGCTATTTAGATATTTTTACTCTGTAATTTCCAGGGCAAGTATCATTCATCTTGATAGAGAATAGGAATAAGAAACAATGGAATAGCTCTACTTTCTCTGTTGTTAGCTTCCATTGCCCTATTCACCTCTAGAAGTGAGCCTTTTTTGATATATCTCTTTCATAGAATATTTCTTAAACCAAGAAATAAACTGTATTGTACTTAGTTTTGATTCTCATTGTAAATTTCAGCACTCTTAAATCAATTTTTCACAAGACTTACCCATGTTCATATTCGTCTTCTGTTCCCTGACCTTCCTTTCATTTTCTGTTCATATCTATTCTACATCTAAGGATTTTTTTTAAAATTGTTCTGCATTCATATCAACCCTTTCAAGCTATTGTAACTTTTTCCCTCCTCTTTAAAATTTATTCCTTTTTTCTTCCTGAGAATTTGATTCTTAAGTGTCCTCCCTGATGAAATGCTCTACTTATGGAATGTTAACTCATGGGATCCTAGCTATATCACCTTGGACCTTTTAAAAATCAGCTCTCTTAACATTTCTCCTCTTTATCATACCTAAGATGGAGCCATCACTTCTTTTCAATAATTCTGTATTTTTCATCCTGGCATATAGTTGCTTTTTTAGGGAGAATCAGTTCTAGAGGTAATTCCCCATTCTTGTTTCATGCAGGTTTTGAAGGATAAAATTGTAGCGAAAACAATTTGGAAATTTTTAATGACTTTGCTTTTGGAAGAAAGAGGGAGAATTCCAACAGGTGTCTCAATGATCGAAATCCCTAATCCTTATCATGTGTAACACCATGGTGATGTGTCCCAAACTGCTTAAGTATTGCTTATTTGGTTTACATTAAACATGAAATCATAATTGTCTCTCAATGAGTGCTCTGTTTGTCTTGTTTTCCTCTTCTGATTCCTTGAATATTGGGTATGAGTATATATTTTCAATTTATGATCCTACCTATTATCTTCCTATTGAACTATGCAAAAACATAGAGACAAAAACATGATTTTATTCCCAGATTTCACTCAACTATGATCGGTGATACTTGTATAAGCAAGTTTAATTCTGTGCTTTAGGAAATTTCCTCTTAATTATTGCTTAAATTTTTGATATTTATGAAGATACATTTAAAGACTTAAAAAATATTAGTAGCCTTTCCTTTTGATTTTTGTCTCCTGAGAACTTTCAGGTATATATTCTATTCATTCTTTAGTAGTTACTCACTGTGGCATCTTATGGGGATGAAATATAGTCTTTCCCCCTTCAACTCTTTGTTTTATGTCTGTTTGATTAGATTTACAAGGCACTAGGAAAAACTTCTTCTTGCCTTTGCTACTTAGATGCGCCTCAGGGCAGGCATCTGCCATCCAATATGTTAGAAATGTCAACCTCATTCTCAAGAGGAGATACACAGCCAGACATATACCCTTATCAGATATATCTATTTATCTATTCCAAGTTCATCTATTTACTTTTATTACTTCATGGATCTTAACAAATGGTAATTAATAAGCAATGCCAATTTCTCTTGGAGATGGTGATTGCTGGGGTTTTTTTTTCTATTTTTACTTGTTCTATCACTTCAGGATAAATTTATTTGATTATTTCTTGCATTATTATGCCTAGGTTCTTTTTTTCTTTTTGTCTTAGCTTTCAGATAGTCCAATTATTCTTATATTTTCTCTTGATCTGTTTTTCTTATTAGATGTTTAATATTTTGTTCTTTTTTCATTAATCATATTTTGTTTTATAATTTCTTAGTCTCATAGCTTTGCTGGCTTCTTCTTGCCCAATTCTAATTTTCAAAGAATTATTTTCTTTTTTATGGCTCTGTATCTTCTTTTCCAGTTAAACTTTTTTCATTATCTTCTTCTTTTTCTTGGATATTTCACTTTTATTTATTTTAGTTTTTCCTGAATATTTTTCACTTGATTTTTGAAGTCTTTTTTGAGTTCTTCTATAAATTCTTTCTGGGCATTTAAAGTTAGTCTTTGGAGTAGAAGAGGCTTATTTTCTCAATCTCATTACCCTCCTCTGAAGATAGTCTTCCCTATCCCTATGATTAGGCTCTTTCATCTTTGACAATTCATTTTTTTTAATGAAAACTATTAGTGTAAGCACCTCTAATCATGGGGCGGAGTTGGTGGAGTGGTACTCTGGCTTCATTTCAGGTCTTTCCTCTGATCTGGAACCTCAAAACAAAAGCTCCACTCTCCAGAAAGTATCTGTAGCCATCAGCATCCCTGCCCCACTATGTCAGTACTACTCAGCATGCTAGTGTCTTCTTGTCCATGGTCAGCTCTCCAGCATACCAGGGTCTGGCATTCCTGATCATCCAAGGTTCCCTCAGTTTTCCCAGACTCAGACCCCTGTTTCCCCATGGTGTCCAGAAGTTGCAAGTTCCTATGGTTTGGGCTGGATTCCAGCCACATCCAGATAGCCCTAGGGATCCCCCTGGCTGTTTCTACAGAACTAGCCTGGATGTGTTTACATTTCCCAATCAAAGTGCAATAGTGAGGTCTTTCTTCAGGTCTTCTAAGTTTGTCCCAGGAAGACCTGTTGTACTGCAACTCTTAATTGTTTTTCATTGGTCTATGTTTGCCCTGAGGTGCAAATTTGTTTTGTTTTTTTGGGAATAATCTGGAGAATTTGGGATTTTCTGACATATTTCATCATCCTCCCAGAATCCTCTCTGATTATATAAAAATTTGAAATTTTTGCATCATTAAATACCAACCCATATAACCATCATTTTATTGATCTCTCCAATTAAAAGTGTCATCTTCCCCTATCTGACTTGTATTTAACAATTTTGTTTATATTTTGTATAGATTCTACTTTATTACATGTATTTTTATTCTATGTACATATATGTATATATAAACAATTACATGTCTATATATTGTCATTATTGTTCAATCACTCAGTTATATCCAACTTTTCAGGATACCACAGACTGCAGAATATCCATGCTGTCTTGGAAGTTCTCTTGGCAAAGATACTGGAGTAGTTTGCCACTTTTTTTCTCCATTAAAGGCAGAAAAAGATTAAATGATTTCTTTGGAATCATACATCCAGTAAGCATCTACGACTGGATTTGAACTGATTCCAGGTCAAGTATTTTATCCACTGAACCACCTTCCTGCTTCTATAAACATATACATGGAGCAGCTAGGTGGAACAATGAATAGAATGCCAGACTTGGAGTGAAGATATCTTTCTGAGTTCAAACATGACCTTAGCTGCCTACTAGCTATGACACCATGAGTAAACTACTTAATATTTATGTATATGTATATAGGTACATGATTCCCCTCCACTATCATCAGAATGGAACTTTACAAATTAAGATAGTTTCATTCTTGCCACTTATTTCTTCTTCTAAGACATCTGACAAATAGTATAATCAATGCTTACTGCTTAATTAATCATAATCATCTTTATATTCTCTTTTGAATTCCATCATTATAATATTAGCACTTGACATCTGTTGTATAAAGTAACATCATAAGACTTATCTCTCATTAAATATTAAAAATAACAAAACCATTCCATTAATAGATATTTATATCTAAATATGCCAGACATGCATGATAAAGTTCATGTGTGTACATGTGTGTACACATGTACAAATATATTTACACATGCAAACATATGTGCACATATAGGTATATTCCCTTTTTCATCTATATGTGTATATATAATACCAAGGTCAGTCATATAGAACTTTATTAGCAATAACCTAGGTCAATATTAACTAAAAATGTACTTTATTCATTATAACATGTAGACTCTTACAGTTTTTTGGGCCTTAGAATAATAAAATCATATTATGCTATATAATTTTTCTTAAATTATTATTTCATTCCCTATTTTCTCCTGGCAAAGTTCTAGCAGTAGTATTTATTCCTGATATTCTCCTTCCATGTCTTGACTACTCTAAAATCTATTCTGCCCACTACTAAGGTGCATATACCAGTGGGGGTCCTAAAGGTGCCTTAATGATTACAAGGGTCTATTTCTGATTAAACTGTTTACTTTGATATTATCTCTTCTCTTTTCATTTTCAAGATACTGTTGTTTTCTTGGTTTTCTCCCTACCAATTGGCAATTCTTAGTCTCCTTTGCTGATTTTCATCTAGATCTAGACACTAAAGATGTCTCCAAAACTCTCTCCTGTTCTCTTTACTTTTCCCTTCAGCCTCTTGAAATTGCTATTCTAACTAGCTCTCATGATTTCACCTATCATTTTTATTTTTGCTGATAATTCTCAAATCTATTTATCAAGCCCTAAATTTTCTCTTAGTATCCAATCGCAGCCCTCCAATTGCTTTCAGACATCTCTGCAAGATGATCTGCAAACATCTTATATTTAACATATCCAAAACAGAACTCATTATCTTCTTCCCAATAATAATAATAATAATAAAATAAATCTACTGAATTTTCCAATTACCATAAAGTATACCACCATTCCACCAATCACTGACTCATACTCTTGCTATTATATTCAACTCCACATTTTCTCTATCAGTCCCTTCTCAAATACTATCTGTTGACAGATCATATTGATTTCACCTTAATAACATATTGTGAATGGAATGCTCTCTCTCCTCATTTCTAGGTTTCCTTCAAATGTCAACTAAAATTCTGCATTCTATGACAAGGTTTTTCTGATTCCTCTTAATGCTAATGTCTTTCCTCTCTTAATTATCTCCAATTGAGTTTCCTTTCAGAATGAATGATTGGCCAAAGCACTTTGCTACCTTTTCTTTGAACTGCAAAAGACCTTATCTTATGATTATTACCTTAATGAATGCCAGTGAGTTGTGGCAGTTGGAGTTTTTCTTGCTTTGAAAGGCCCCTTAACAAAATATATAGGACGTGGCAGAGGAAACTTTAAGACATGAGCATTAAAACCAAGATGATCGAAATTCAAATTTTCTTTCTGGAATTTTCTGGCTTTGTGAAAATGGGAAAATGATTTTTTTTTTTCCTAAATCAGTTCATGTTGCCTTGCTTGCAAAGTGGACATAAAAAGAGCCATAAAAAAATTATCCCATAGGATTTTCTTGAATGAAATAACAAATTTAAAATACTTGGTGAATCTTAATTATATACCATCTAATTATTTTGTATCTAAACTATTTATTATATTTATATGTGGGCATGACATTTACATATTAGATTATAAGATTGCTAGGATTTGTCCCCAACAGTGTGGTTCTGGTAAATATTTAAAACTCTAAAAAAAGAGAACATTTATGTATGCATGCATAGGTATGTATGTATGTATATACATATGTATGTATATGTATTATATATATATAGACACACATATATACCTATATATAGACATACATATATATATATATATACCTATATGTAGACACACATATAAATACACCTATATGCATAGATACATACATATGTACATGCAAATGTGAACAAATTTATTTGCACATGCATATATGCACATATACACAATAAAACACACATATAGATGTGATATACTTTTGTTTAAACTTAGTATTAGACTTTTCTATATTTTTTTGGGAGGGCAACTAGTGGCATGGTGATTAGAGCACCAACAGTAGAAAGATGAAGAGCTGGGTTCAAATCTGATTTCAGTCATTAACTGTGTGACTCTAAATAAATATCTTGACCCTGTTTGCTTCAGTCTTCTCTTTTATCAAATGAGCTGTGGAATTAAATAGCAAATTACTTCATGATCTTTGCCAAGAAAATCCCAAAGGGGTCACAAAGCAAAAACTTTTTTTTAATATTCCCAGCACTAATCATTGTTTGACACATAGCAAATGTATACTAAATGCTTGTTCATTGAATGAATAAGTCATTTATAGTCACCTGTTAATATGTGACCTTCCTTAATTATTTCCCCTATAAAAATAAATGCTATGAAATCATTGGTCTGTATTCCATCTTTAGGAACAGGGAGTCGTCCAAATTAAAAATAATAATAATAATATTGAGCTTATTATTATCTCCCAAGACAAACCCCAGAAGTTCATGACCATAATTTTTAAACATCTTTATACAAATAAGGTCAAGTAAGAGAAATATTTATTGTTCATGGTTGGGCAGGAACAATATAACAATAAAAAAAATGACAATTCTACCTATCTCAATTATTTTAATGTTCATGTGTATGTGTTATTGAGTCAGGAAAAATAATAATAAAATTAATTTGGAAAAAAAAAACAAGTCAAGAATATCAAAGGAATTAATTAAAAAATGTTAAAGAAAAAGAGTTAGCAATACCAGTTCTTAAACTATATTATAACGAAATAATTATTGACACTCTCTCATACCAGCTAATTTAGAACAGATTAGAAATATAATACACAGCCATAAATGATTATAGTAACAATGTTTGGAAGTTTTGCCATTTAGTATGAAGACATCACAGAAATATATAGTTATATTAAAAATGTTTTAAATTATTATTACATTGAAAAATGCAAATTAAAACAACTTTGAGATATAATTTCATGCTTGTCAGATTGGCCTAAATGACACATGTTGGAGGGAACATAGAAAAATTTTGACACTAATACATTGTTGGAGGAACTGTGAACTGACTGGAGCTCAATCTGAAAATTTTATAGACCTTTTGATGCACCAATATGACTATTATGTCTGTTTCCCAAGGTAATCAATGAGAAAGTAAAGAAACCTATACATTCTAACATATGTGTGTGTGTGCGTGCATATGCCTTTATATATATTTCAGCTCTTTTTATGTTAGCAAAAACTTGAAAATTGAGGGAGGCTCATTAATTGGAGAATGACTAAACAAGTTGTGATATATGATTGCATTGGAACACTACCATATTGTAAAAAATAGTGAATTGGTTAATTTTTTAAAAGCTTTTTATTTTCAAAACATATTTATGGACAATTTTTCAACATTGACCTTTGCAAAGCCTTGTGTTCCAATTGCCCCCTGCCATTTTTCCCCATCCTCTCCCCCAGATGGCAAGTAATCCAATATATGTTAAACATAGTAAAAATATATTATAAATTCAAAATATGTATACTTTTTATACAATTATCTTGCTGCACAAGAAAAATCAGATCAAAAAGGGAAAAAATGAGAAAGAAAATAAAATGCAAGCAAACAACAAAAACAAGATTGAAAATGTTATGTTGTGATCCACACTCAGTTCCTATAGTCCTCTCTCTGGTGCACATGACTCTCTTCATCACAAGACCATTGGAAATGGCATGAATTATCTCATTGTTGAAAAGAGCCGCATCTATCAAAATTGATCATCATAAAATCTTTTTAATATGTGCAATGATGTCCTGGTTCTGCTCATTTCACTTAGCATCAGTTCAATTAAGTCTCTCCAGTGCTCTCTGAAATCCTTTTGGTCATTTCTTACAGAACAATAATATTCCATGACATTCATATACCATAATTTATTCAGCCATTTTCCAACTGATGGGCATCCACTCAGTTTCCAGTTCCTTGCCACTACAAAAAGGCCTGCCACAAACATTTTTTGCACATGTGGGTCCTTTTTCCCTCCTTTATGATCTCTTTTGGATATAAGCCCAAACTTGTTAATTTTAGAAGAAAAAAAAACATAGGAAAACTTGCATAAATTAATGAAAAGTAAAATGAGCAAAGCCAAGAGAATGCTCCACATAGTAATAACAATGTTGTTCAAAGAACTGTGAATGACTGTTATTTTGATTATTGTAAATACTCAAATCAACTACAAAGGAAGATACTGTCTACCTTCAGAGAAAGAACTGACAAATAGAAGTTTGCATTGTGTGTATGTGTGTGTGTGTGTGTGTGTGTGTGTTTGTGTATTTGTGTGTGTTGAAAGATGATATACTCTAGTAGACAGGGGAGAGAGAAAGGGAGTTCAGAACTTAAAATATGACAAAGATACATTGAATTTTCAAAAAGAGCTCATTATATACCAGGTACTATGCTAAGTACTGGTGATATAAATAAAAGTCAATCCAATCTTTGACCTCAAGGAACTCATAATCTAATAGGAAAAGGCCATACAAAAGCCTATGCACAAACAAGATCCTCAGAGAGTTAAAGAGAAGCAGAAAATATGATGTCCTTATCTAATGAATGCAAAAGGTTATAAGAGATTGTTCCTATGCTGAAAAATTTTTATTTTCCAAAGAAATAGACAGACCATATGTAAACTGGGGGAAGGAAGGGGCAGAGGTTTGTAAAAATCCACAGCAGGATTTATCAAAAGAAAGGTGCTGTTATTTGTGGTCAAAGAAGGGGCTGAAAGGAGGGATGAGATGAGCCTGTAGATGGTGGAAAGAGACTCAATAAAGAAAACTCCACTTTGAGTTTGGCTTTGCAGAAAGGAAGAATTTCCCTGATTGGAATAGCAACAGTGGCCAAGAATTATTTTTTCCTCCATTGTCTGTCAATGCCCTGCTTCTTTTAGATGGCTCATCACAACCTGCCTTATGTTACCATTATTCATGCTTGTGTCTGATCTCCCACAGCAGCTCCTTGAGGCCAGGGACCATGTCTTACATAGCTTGTAATTTCTCAGTGTTCTGTTGTAATCAACAAAAAGCTACTGATTGAATATAGAATGAGGTTCAGACGGTCTGAGCAGACCCATGCTCAATTTTGTTTTTAGAAACATACAAACACTCCTCTAAGAAAAAGTGTTTCAGTAAATCTCTAATTCAAATGCCACATTTCAGGCAGAATTTTAACAAGTTGCCAAGTGATTGTGGGGGAAAACAGTGGGACTTGTAAAAGAACTTTGGACCTTTAGATAAGAAGCTCTTAGGATCCTAGATTGTAAGATAGTAGGGAGCATAGTAGTCAATAAGTTCTATCTCTTAATTTGAAAAAGCACAAAATTTGTGTCTGTCAACTAGGTGGATAGTGCATTGCACTTGGAATCAGTAATTTTCATGCTAATGAGTTCAAATATGGCCTTAGACACTAAGTGTGTGCCACTGGACACATCATTTAAATTTGTTTGCCTCAGTTACTTATCTGTAAAATATGCTGGAGAAGGAAATGGCATACTACTTCAGTATCTCTGCCAAGAAAACTTCAAATCAGGGCACAGAGAGTTTGATGCTTAGAGTGACTCAGCAACAACAAAACATATCTAACTATATCACTCATCCGGCATCACTGGTCCCATGTCTGTTCTTCCTACCTCGAAAGTTTATCAAACTAATCATTAGTTCATGTGTCTCTTGCAAAGCCATGGCTATGTTTTCATAAAAAATAAGGTGCTTAGAGGGGAAAAGAAATGCAACTAGGAAGGCAACTGCCATTCACCCCATCCCCGTTACACATGGCTGTCTATTTCATTAGATGATAAAACATTTTCAGCATAGGAACACTCTTTTATAACCCTTTGTATTTACTAGATAATGCTTTACTTCTTCCCTCACCCTTACTGTATATCTTATTTGTGCACAATAAAACAAGGTTCAAAGGAGAGATGATACTTTTCTTCTGGTATCTGGAGAGATTTTATGCAGAAGAATAGGATTGTTCTATTTGGCCCCAGAAGTTCTAGCTAGATATAGCACATTGAAGAAGCAACAGAGAAATTTTCAGTCTTGATATAAGGAACAAAGTTTTTTCAAGCTTTATTTCAAAGTTGAATGGAGTTCTTCAGGAGATCATTATATTCCCCTTTGGATGACTTCAATGAAAAAAAAAAAGAACAACTCTGCTTTGTCCTTGATGTGGAGGATTTATTTATTTATTTTTAAAAGTGCATGTTGAGTTGAGTTAGTTGCTTTGCAAAATGACTTTGGATTTTTGGAGATCCAATGATTCTATAAATCAGAAAATAATTTTTAGAAAATAGTAACAGAAAATTTACATGGTCTAGTGACTAGACCATCATGTTTGAAATTGAAAGTACCTGAGTTCAAAAAGGATTTCTGACAAATAATGGCCATATGAACTTAGGTAAATCATTTTTTTTCTTTGTAAATTTTTTTTTTTGGATAGATGGCTTTGAGCTCATACCCTGGTCTAGATGTTAGATCACGTGATCTCAGTATTCTTCAACAGTGTTCTAGAAAGTAAGTCCCAAATCTTTCTGACCATGAGGGATTGGGCAAGTAATTTAAATTTACTGGGTCTTAGTTTCTTAATTTAAAAACTCTTTTGGTTATGGATTACAGAAGAACCTCTTAATTGAAATGATAAACAGATTCTTCTTCCTGAGATCTTAACAAATACAAAAAATTTAAATATTCTTATGAATGTGATTTTTCAGTGATTATACACATTGAAAGCAAAAGCTAAAAGTAACATTAACCTTAGTCCTCAGCTGTTATAAGATAGTAGAGGAAGAAAAATCTTAGAAAATATATTCCCTTATTTTTTCATCAGAACCAGGGACTTTTTAGAAGAAGAGGAAATAGATAATTTTGCTAGGTAGAGGAGAGTGGGGGGATAGTAAGGAAACAAAATAAAATGTCCTTGTTGTCTCTAACCCTTTTTATTTTTTCATGACAGCAAGTCCATTTTTCCCCCTAAATGCAAAGAAGTCACACTAAGCCTTGCTGGCAGGCAAAAATGATTATTGGATCATTTGTGTTTGCAGGACACAGAAGAATCAATCACGGATGTTTAGAGACCAACCACAGGCAATTTCTTTGGAGGGATACAGGTGGAATTGGGCAGAATAGTTTTTTTGCAGCTGAGATAAGCTGAGAACTGACTGGCTGAATGCCCTTAGGTAGAATTTGTAATTTTCAAGTTCATACAACTGTTATGAACATTTTTTCTCCAGGGGAGAATAGCAAGACAATCTCATCAATTTAAGAAAAGGAAAACAAACTTCTAAAAAAATCTTTCTTCTTTTTTATTAAAATGGATTATTTAGAGAAAAGGTGATCTAGTCCAGGGATTCTTAAATTTGCTTGTCTTTGTATGTGGGGGAAGAGGGGCACTACAGGTCATTGATTCCTTGGTCAATTTGATCTACCTTAAGGACTATTCATAAAAATGAAAAAAAAATGATAAAATTAGGTAGAGGTTCATAAAAATAAAGAACTGTTGTTGCCTCTTTCTCCTAAGTTGATACATCTTCTGAAATACTTCCATGTACCTTGTAGGAAGTATATGGAACCAAATTTTTTAATCTCTGATCAAAAAGTCACCTCAGCATTTTTGGAGATAAAAATTGACCTTTTTATCTTTTATTTATTATGAGTAGTGCCATATTTCTATTTTTGTTTTATTTTGTTTTTGTTTTTTGGTAAATAGTATTTTATTTTATTTTTTCTAATGAAATGTAAAGACTGTTTTCAACATTCATTTTATAAAATTTTAAGTTCCAAATTTTCCCCTCCTCTCTGTGATCCCTTCTCCCCAAGGAGGCAAGCAATCTGATAAAACTTATACATGTATAATGTTCTAAACATATATCCATATGACTCATGTTGTGAAAGAAACAAAATGGAAAAGACCAAAATAAAGTGAACAAAGTCTGCTTAGAGTTGCATTCAGACTCTCTGGATGTGGATAGATTTTTCATCATGAACCTTTTGGAATTATCTTGAATCATTGCATTACTGAGAATGACTCTATCATACTTGGTAATCAGATAATGTTGCTGTATTCATTTTACTCAGCAACAGTTCAAAGAAATCGTTCCAGGCTTTTCTGACATCAGCCTCTCATTATGTCTTATACTACAATAATATTCCATTAAAATCATAAAACTCAACTTGTTTAGTTGTTCCCCAGTTAATGGACATCTCCTTAATTTCCAATTCTTTGCCATACCAAAAAAAATGCTATAAATATTTTTTGTAGATGTAGATCTTTTTCTCTTTTTATGATCTTTATGGAATATAGTCTATGTAGTACTATTTTGCTGGATCAAAGAGTATGCACAGTTTGATTGATCTTTGGGAATAGTTCTATTTTTATCCTAAATGGTTAGATCAGTTCACAATTCCACCAATAATGCATTAGTGTCGAATTTTTCCACATCTTCTCTAACATTTATCATTTTCCTTTTCTTTTATATTAGCCAGTTTAATAGGAATGAGGTACTCCCTTAGAGTTGTTTTAATTTGCATTCCTTTAATCAATAGCAATTTATATCATCTTTATGACTATAAATAGCTGTATTTTTTCATATAAATTGGCTATTTATATATATGAGTGTAATATATATGTTAAATATATGTTAAACATACATATACATATATATACACACATGTTTTTAACATTTATCAAGTGAGGAATGAAGACAAACATGAAATCGAGGTTAGCTAGTTCATCAGTACTGTACATCAATTTCATTACAGTATTCTTTTTTTTTAAATTATTATTATTATTTTTTTATTAAAGCTTTTTATTTGTATAACATATGTTTGGGTAGTTCCCCAACATTGATCTTTACAAAGCTTTCCATTACAAATTTTACCCCCAGTCCCCTCCCCTCCCCTAGATGGCAGGAAGTCCACTACATGTTAATAATGTTGAAATGCTTGAGAAGTTATGCAAGAAAAATCCTATTTACAAAAAAAAAAAAAAAAAAGAATCAGAAAAAGGCAACACAATGCAAGCAAATGTCAATAGAGATCATGAAAATGTTACGTTGTGGTCCACATCTCATTTCCCTCTCTCTGGGTGTATATGGCTTTCTTCAGTGAACAATTGGAACTGGTTTGAGACAATTCTTTGTTGCAGAGAGCCATGTCCATCAGAATTGATCATCATGTAATACTGTTGTTGCTGTCTATGATGATCTCCTGATTCTGCTCGTTTCACTCAGCATCAGTTCATGCAAGTCTCTCCAGGCCTCTCTGAAATCGTCCTGCTGGTCGTTTCTTACAGAGCAATAATATTCCATAACATTCATATACCATAATTTATTCAGCCACTCTCCAATTGATGGGCATCCCTTCAGTTTCCAGTTTCTAGCCACTACAAAAAGGGCTGCCACAAACATTCTTGCACATGTGGG
>JAJPUD010002642.1:0-41078 GCA_023553655.1 Myrmecobius fasciatus
GTTCCATGGACTGCTGAGAAAAAAGTAAACTCTCTACTGTCTCCATTCAACTTTCTCCATAGATCTATCATACCTAACTTTTCTAACAGTTGGTTTATCTCCCTAGTTTCTTTCTTATTTATTTTGTAGTTTGATTTATCTAATTCTGAGAGAGCAAGGTTGAGATCCCCCACTAGTATCGTTTGGCTGTCTATTTCTTCTTGCATCTCTCTTAATTTCTCCCCTAGGAATTTGTGTGCTATTGCACTTGGTGCATATATATTTAGTATAGATATTGCTACATTATCTATGGTACCCTTTAATAAAATATAGTTTCCTTCCTTATCTCTTTTGATTAGATCTATCTTGGCTTTTACTTGATCTGAGATAAGGATTGCTACCCCAGCTTTTTTTTGTTCACCTGAAGCATAATAGGTCCTGCTCCAGCCTTTTACCTTCATCCTATATGTGTCACTATGTTTTAGATGTGTTTCTTGTAGACAACATATTGTGGGATTCTGGTTTTTAATCCAGTCTGATATCCGCTTCCGCTTTATGGGAGAGTTCATCCCATTCACATTCACAGATAGAATAACTAATTCTTTATTTCCTGCCATCTTATTTACCCAAGTTATGTTTTCCCCTTTCCTCTCCCCTTTCTCCCTTCCCCCCACCTCAGTACTTTGCTTTTGATGACCCCTCCCCCAAACAATACTCCCCTTTCCTTTCCCCTTTCTCCCTTCCCCCCTCTTCAGTACTTTGCTTTTGATGACCCCCTCCCCCAAACAATACTCCACCCTTTAGATCCCCTCCCCCTGTTTTTACTCCTTTCCCCTGATTCTTCTATTTTCCCTTCTATTAGTTTGTCCCTTACTTTTCCTCCTTTCCCTCCCACTTCCCTCTAGCTACAGACAAGTTTCTATGTGAAATCAAATATCTGATATACACTTTTAGAGCCCAACCTGATGAGAGTAAGATTTACACAGTGCTCGTCTCCCTCCCCTCTTTCTCTCAATTATATTAGGTTTTCTTTGCCTCTTCAAGTGATTTTACCTTGTTTTTACCTCCTTTTTTTTTAGATCTTATTTTACCACTTTTTCCCTCTTTTCCCCAGTATGACAACCTTTTCCCCTCTAGTTCTCTTTTTCATATTATCAAAGTAATATTTAGTTAATTATACCTCCAAACTTTGAGTATCCCCCTAGTAAAAATAAAGTTCTCAAGAGTCCTTTCCTTTTTACCTTTTTATGCATCTCTTGAGTTCTGTGTTTGGGTGTCGAATTTTTTGTTCAGATCCGGTCTTTTCATTAGAAATAGGTGAAATTCACCTATATCATTGAATGACCATCTTCTTCCCTGGAGGATAATGCTCATTCTAGCTGGATAGGTTATTCTTGGCTGTAATCCAAGTTCCTTTGCCCTTCGGAATATCTGGTTCCATGCCCTTCGATCCTTCAGTGTGGAAGCTGACAGATCCTGACAGATTCTAATTATTCATCCTCGGTATTTGAATTGTTTCTTTCTAGCTGCTAGCAGAATCTGTTCCTTGGTGCTATAGTCCTGAAATTTAGCCACGATATTCCTTGGGGTTTTAATTTTGGGGTCTCTTTCAGGAGGTGATCGGTGAATTCTTTCAATGGCGATCTTGCCCTTTGATTCTACAATCTCAGGGCAGTTTTCTTTCAGGATTTCCTGGAAGATAGTGTCCAGATTCTTTTTTTGATCGTGGCTTTCAGGAAGTCCAATAATCCTTAGATTGTCTCTCCTAGATCTATTTTCTAAGTCAGTTGTTTTTCCTAGGAGATATTTCATATTTTTCTTCTAATTTTTCATTTTTTTGTTTTTGTTTGACTGATTCTTCAAGTCTTAGTGAGTCATTCACTTGCATTTGTTCAATTCTTATTTTTAAAGTGTTGTTTTCTTCAGTTACCTTTTTAAGTTCCTTTTGTAACTGGCCAATTTGTTCACTGCACTCTTTTTCCACTTCACTAATTTTATTTTTTAATAAATTGGTGTCTTTTTCATATCTCTTTTGCAGAGCATCATATCCTTCTTGCAAGATACTGTATCCTTCTTGCACTGATTTCAATTTATTTTCCCATTTATCCTCCAGCTCTCTTTTGAGGTTCTTTATGCAATCTATCAGAAAGGCCTTTTGAAACGGGGACCAGTGATGGTCGTGGCTGTTTTTTTCTGGATTTTTGTCTAAAGAAACCTCTGTATCTGAGGTCGTTTCTTTGCCTTGATAAAAGCTGTCTATGGTGAGAGCTCTCTTTTGCTTCTTCATCATTTTTTTTTTTTTTAGACAGAGTGGATATCTCTTTAAGGTAGGGGAAAAAAAAAAACCTCGGCTGAAGACGCTTTGCCCTGGGGCACTTCGGCGAGTTGACTTAAGGTGCTGGGCCGGTGGGGGCTAGGACTAAGTCCGAATTACTCCTTAAACAAGGCAAGTCTGCCAGAACACCTGTCCCCAATCAGGGCAGAGTGTCCCGAGTGCCTCAGATAAACTCCAGGTGTTTGGAATTTGGAGTTTGGAGTTTGGAATTTCTTCCACAGTGAGCCGAGCTGAGTCCCACCCTCACTTCCGGCCTGCACAGTTGTCGTCTATTTATCTCTCTGTCCGAGTCCGACTAACCTGATATGAAGTTCTCCAGAGAACCGTGCCCAAATATTTCTGAGTTCGTTGACTTGAAGATCAGTTCAGAGGCTTATTTTATTGTTGATTTGAGAGAAGATCGGAGGAGAGGCAGAAAGTCACCTTTTCACTCCGCCATCTTGGCTCCGCCCCCCCCTATGCTACAGCTTCTTAAAGCCACAGTTGAGAGTTTGGTGATAGGTGAACACAAAAGGTGAATGAGCAGCTTTGAACATGGTTCAGGAAGCCCTCCCACCAGAGGTGCTAGTATAGTCTTTGATGAAAACCCTATCCACTCCATATCCATATATAAATAAATGTATATTTATACACATGAGTTTATAATACATACATACATGTACATGCTATACCATTTGCATAGAGATGATCATTGAATATATGAAAATCAAAGATTTCATCAAGGAAATAAATATAAGAAGAAAAGGGGCTTAAGATGAAACCTAGGGGAACATCAATACTTAGAAGTTGGCGGAAGGAAGAGAAAACCTGGGAAATGACTAAAAAAGTTATTAGGGAAATAGGAGAACCCCAAAATGTGCAGAATCACAGAAACTAAGGAAAAAAATCAAGTAAGACTGAGTTTTCAATAGAATCAAATGATGAAGAGAATTTGAGGAAGATAAGGGATGAAAAAAGATCCTTGGATTTAGCAGGTAGGTGCTCATTGATGACCCTGGATAGAATGATTTCACAGTATAAGTAGCACAATGTAAAGGACTAAGGAAGTATTATATAAGGAAGAATTATAAGCAATACTTATAACCAAGTATTTTTAGAGATATCTAACTTTTAGAAATCCAACTGTACTTGAGTAGTATCAAGGGAAGATTTTTTTTTTTAGAAATACAAATATTTAAGTATATATTTGATACTTTCTTCTCCTCTATCTTAAACATGTCTTTCCTTGCTCTCTTTTCTAGCCCCAACTATCTTATTTCTAGAATAGTTTATACTTTTTAACCTATATTTGCTGACTTTTTTAACATTTTCAATCTGCTTTCTGCTCCTATTACAGTACAGAAACTACTCACCACAAAGACACCAATGACTTAAATGTCAAATTAAACGATCTTTTTATAATTCTCATCTTCTTTAACAATACATGCATTATATGTATGTAAATACAATATTCACATATATGTAATATGTGTAGATTAAAGGTATATGTATAGATATGTGTATGATGTATATGTAGCAGTTACAACATACATGTATATGTAATATTTGTTTATACAACCATATGACTCAATTTTATGCAAACATAATACATATGTAAATGCTGTGCAAATATAATACCCCCAAAGTGTAACATGCACACAAATATACATGTGTATATAATGTGTACAACACAATATACATATGTATTTATGTGTACATATATTTAAAAACAAAATCTTCTCCAGATCATCCTATTTAGTCCAAATGAGAAAAGTCATGTCCATGACCCAAAAACTAGATAGTATTTCTAATTCACAATGTTTAGAATGCACAAATAAAATGAATATAATATACATTTCTACAGTGAACTGAAGTTTACAAATCCCTTTCCTCACAGGTAAGGTAAAGTACTGAAAAAGGTATTCATGAGAAAAAATATTTTATCACATTTCTTTCTTTCTCCATGTCAACTATAAGACCTAGAAGAATTATAGATTGAACACAAGGCCTTGTAACACTAGAACCATTAAAAAGCTGTTTTTTTTTAAAGGAAATGAAAATAGACATTAATATGGTATATTACATTATGTAATTTCCTAAAATATTCAGCAATGTTATTACTTACATAACCCTAAAACTAAAAGAACCACTATGATTGGTAGCATTACAACCAGACAACCAATAAAAAAGATAAACTGAAAATTTATGGGGACCAAAGGGTGTTCCATGATATGGTCTCCTAGGTAAGTTAAAAGGTGGGGTAGTGAAAGTTACTCTGACAGATAGGTGGACTTCCCACAGCTAGAAAATTAGCAAAATGAAATCACCCTTTGATATCCAGGATCCAAAAGTTCATTCTCTGAGGCTTGATCTCCTGTTCCAGGCTGAGCCTTCTAGACTCACAGGAAATCAGTGCTGCAAACAAAAGATGCAATGTTTCTTCTAGTTTAGTCACTAAACATCACACATGTCTCAGGCCTTGCTTAGGTGGCAAGGCCAACATACTTTGGGAAGCAGGAATATTCACTTTCTCTTTTTAAAAAGTGTTGGGTAAGGGAAAATAGATTTCATTTCCCTCTAAAGGCCATAAGGAATCAGGGCATTGCCAAAACACACATCCATAAAGAGATTAATTTTTTTTTCAGCCAGGCAGCAATATGTGTCATTAGGTTATGTAGTTATTTCCATGTTTCTATTTGTGCCCTGAAGTACTTAACTGTAATTTCCACAAATTGCATAGATGACTGTGGTTGTGGGATACTTTGTGTTTCCAAAAAAAGAGGTAGATTATGTTGATGGGAGGTACTAAAACAGGGTATTTTCCCCTCAATTAGTTCACCAAAGGAATTTCTGCTCCTGTAACTTTTTTCATACTTTCTCGTATTCATACTTGCCATTTGTGGTACATTATTATAAGAAAGATGGATGAAGGGGCATTGCCATTTAGTTTGAGTTTAAAGATAAGATAAGAGTGGTAATTTTTCATTCCCAAAGAGAACCAATAATATCAGGAGGATAATGTCTTCATTTGAAAGTGAACTGAATTAAGTGAGTCAGGGCTGTGCCAATTTATCAGTCTCATTCTCTTTTCCAGAGTCATCAGAGTCCAGTGGCAAGACATAGGTCAAGATGACAGGTGATGGCCCCTAATATAGTGGAAGACCTTGGCCTTTTTAAGGTAAGGTCTTTCCCAAGTCTCAGTCTGCCAATTGAAAGAAACACAGAAAAGAAACATATGGAAAGAATCCAGGAAACAAGTGCATCTGAAATTCTAGATTCATTAATCCACTATTGAAACTAAAATTAAAAAGTTAAAGTGAGTAGGAGTCAAATTAGCACAAAGAACAAAACCAGTAAGTCAATATCAATCAAATACTTTCTTACTGAGCCTCAGGAGTAATAAGTAAAGAAATAGGAAGGGAAAGAAAACTTCTGAAGGAATAAATGGGAAAACTTCTGGTCATCTAGATGGCACAATGGATAGAGTGTTGGAATCAGGAAGACCTGAGTTAAATCCTCAGATGCTTCCTAGCTGTGTGACTGTAGATAAGTCACTTAAACTCTGTCTTAGCATCCTCAATTATAAAATGGGAATAATGATAGTACCTACCTCCCACAAGTTTTGTAAAGATCAAATGAGGTAATAATTGTAAAGTACTTAGCACAGGGCCTTGCTTATAGTAGATACCATATAAATGTTGGCTATTCATCATCATCATCATCATTGTTATTGTCATTGTTATAAGAAGTCTATCACAATGAAAACACAGTCGGCTCAGACAAGGAGCAGATAGCTTAATAAAATGAATGATAAAAGTTATGTTAAGGGGAAAGGTGACAAACTCTGGTTTGTTTGAAAAACTGGAAAGTGATAGACCTAGGAAAAAAATGTATTGATTGAAGATGGCCATCTTTCCACTATATTATGTTGCCTCTAGAATGGTGGCAAAATTCTAGCATTTTAAAAATTGAAGAAGCAGTAAAAGAAATCATAGAATTACAGTATCATAGGTAGAAATAGTTAAAGTTTAAAATCCTATTGATTTTTGTAAATAGCTAGTTACTTATCAGAAATAGGAGGGTGGACTTTCTACCAGACATCTGCTAACAAATGTAGACTTGATTTATCTATGGACTTTTGGAGATAGGAGTCAGTTAATCTTGCAAATAGGTACAAGTAATTTAAGTTATTGCATATCTGCCCTACAGGCAGAAAGGGGAGGGTGAAGCTTGAGACTTAGAATAATTTTGATCTAAATTTAAAAAATCAAATCAAGTTAGCTAAATGTCAAGTTGTGTCATTAATGAGCTAATTTGCAAAGTGTTATTCATGTCATTACTTTTCTTACAGTTTAAAAAATTCCATCATTTTCTTACATAACAACTTGCTATAACCTAATAGTTGGGATGGAATTAAAGGAAAAGTATAACGTGTGTGTGTATGCATGTATGTGTGTATGTGCATCTTTGTGGTGTGTATGTGTGTGTATGTGGTGAAAGAGTATATATTTGAATGTATGTGTGTATAGGGGGATAATGACGAAATAGATTTCAACTAACTATACAAAGAAATTGCAGCAAAAGACTTAAAGAGCACAAAAATGTTTTAAACTGAAACTCACTGGTATTCTGTCCAATTATAATAGCTCAATACACTTGTCTTCACATCAGTGCTGGACCTGGAATTAGTAAAACTTGGATTAAAATCCCATTTCAGACATTTACTAATTGTTTGATCATGAGTAAGGCACTTCATCTCTCTCAACCCAGTCTCAGTTTCCTCATATGTAAAATAGGATTAAAAACAACTATAATACTTAAATGTTTGTTGTGAGGATCAATGAGATAATGTATGTGAAGTGCAAAACTTCAAGCACCCTGTAACTATTAGTTATTAGTATTTTAATTACATTTATTGTTATCCATTCAGATAACCCACAGTTAAAAAAAAATGCCATTTATCTGAAGAAATGTTTTCATGGACATTGATCAAACTAAGTTACATTACTGAAGCTAAAGGTGTTGTTAGCAATAAGTAAAATTATCCTTTTTTGAGGTAATTTTGAATAATGTAAGTCTATGACATTGAAAATAACCTCAGCTAGCTTTTTCTTTCTTTTTAGCTTTTTAAGTTAGCTACAGCATGTGATGCTAGGCATCTTAAAGTCCAATATAATCAGAAAATCTTCTCTCCTAAACTAAAGAAAAACTTTTTTCAAGGATCTTTTTATCATGATCACAAGAAAATACCACTTTTAAAATTATTGTACTTAACACAAATTATACACTTAGAAAATATTCCCCAGGAAATAAATTTAGATCAATATAGAGGCTTTTTTCTACAGGTCTGAATTGACAATTTCCTTCTACATGGGGAAAAAACAAAACAAAACAAAACAAAACAAAAAAAAACTTGAGACAAAGAATTACCAATATCAAACACTCTCAATCTCAAACTATCTCAATCTACTCAGTATGTTCAGGAAAATAGAAGGGTACTTATTTTGATTTCATATTCCTCCATATTTCTAAAATATACTAGCTGAGTAGATGGCAACCTCTTTTGCTTTAACATATTGACTTTTTAAGTTGTGGTGACTGAAAGAATTTCTCCACTCAGCCTTTTGGTAGTGAGCTTCTTCAGATTCAGTGTGGTTGGTCCTCAGGTGACAGACACATTGTCCATTTAGGAGCCATATTCAAAATCTTTTCAGCTTGCTAGGACAGCCAGAACTTTCATTGTTCAACTGCAGCCTTTAATGACTTAGGTGGCATCTCCATGCCATGATGAAGCAACAGATTAGCACTTTAGTGGGGCCATTTCTAGCTAGAAAAAAAAAAAGCAAACTACAAAAATTTGGAAATTTGGAGAAAAGATTACCTAGGGGGAAAAAAAAACCAACTCAATTTGTAAAATCTTTTGTGTCTTTAAAAGCCAAACTACTGACCCTGGGCGAGTCACTTAACCTCAATTGCCTCAGCAAAAAAAAAAAAAAAAAAAAAAAGACAAACTACTTAGGAAATTTAAGATTCTGGAAAGCATTATTTTGTTATTTTGAATGACTAATTAATACTAGATCATTAAAACATATTTACGGTGAGACAAATGAGAAAAAAACTTAAGTATCATAATTCTTAAATCCTGTAACTTTTCTTTGGTTGGAATTCTTTGTATTTTTCCATATAACTATTATTAAAGAAATGAAACATTTTGCAAAATGTGTTCTCCCTTCTTAGATAGATTTTAGCCAAAAATATGAACTATATATATTCATAGTACATATGGCCTGTGCAAAATGGAAAATGGCTGTTGCAGAAATTTTTCAAGTTATAAACACACAGATGCATATACATATACAAGAATGTGTACATATTAAAACCACAAATTTCTTCACATTGCATATACTTTATCGCTAAAATAATTTGGGAAGTAAAAATAAGACTCTTAAAAGAAAGTTTATTTTTCTCAAATCTAAGTATTACAATCTTTATTAATAATATCATTAGAAATCTCCATTTCTAAGAATGGTTGTTATATGAATGAGTTTCTTCTGGGCAAAATTTTTATTTGTCTAACCCATTAAAAAAATCCTTGACTTTGTAATTTCTAACAATTTTTATGGTATGAAGCACTAATAAGAAACTAAGACCAAAAACATTTAGATATGGTTTGGGTAAACAAACAAACAAGCAAACAAACTATAAAGCTAAAACCAATAACTTTAGTTAACCTTTATTATTTTTCAAAATTAAAATTCACAAGATGATCTTGAATGCTTTAAGAAATTTAATGACAAAGATTTGAACCTCTCAAGAGAAATATGTCACAAAAGGGAAATCATTTTGCATTACTGTAGGAGACATGATTGTTGTTTGAATAGAGAAAACTACATGAATCATGTAGATACCAACAAATAATCCTTGAAAAACTTGCTCAGATTATTGAGTTTGGTTTTTAGCACTAGAGAAAGTTCTGTCTCCACTACTGCTTTGTTCTCATCTAAAGCTCACTTAAAGCATATGTTATGTTTGAAAAGTAAATATGGCTCCAGAGAAACTCTCCCATTCTGGTCTTCCTCTTCCAATACTGACTTAAACTCAGCATGTAGTAGAAGGAACATCTTTGAAGAAACATAGGTGATCCTATCATGTGACAACCTAAAGAGATAGTTCATGACTGGTACACTGGTCTCCACATAATATATCCAGGCCTCCAGAACCCTTCTGATTGGGGTCAATGGAGGGAAAAATCCAAATAGATGGGAGCACAGAGCTACTAAAAGATGAAAATATTGAATGAATAGACTCAGTAAATAGTGAATTGAGTGAATTAAGTTTTCATATTTTATCTTAGATTTGAAAAAAATAAGTTCTAATATAGAGGGGAAATGGTTATGCGTCCTCTGTCATACCTACCAAAATTTTACTTTTTTTGTTTGCATTTTTTCCTTGATATTGAATATGATACATTAACATCTGGCCTCAAATCAGTTCTCTATTGGCTAAAAACTTATTTCTGGCTTTTCTATTCATTCTCTTCTCCCTTCAAGCCTTCTCTCATCAAAATATTAATATCATTTTAATCATAACTATTCAATTCTCTACTGGCAGACCTGCCATTTTGGGCTCATGCTGTGGGGTGGCCTTTGCAACACTACAGGGGCAATTTATTTTTTCCTCTACTTTCTAATAGATGACCCCATAGGGCATTTCAGTGTCTAAAATAGCTTTTAAGATTTACTACTTCTATTAATGAAATCATATGCATCAACAAAATGGAACACAATAGACTGGAAAGAAGTCAATGTTAAGATATAAGGAATGACTATGGTTTGTATAGAGTTATAACAAAGTAAATATAGTGATCTCTTGAATATCTGAAGGGGAGTAGTGGTGTGAATAATCCAAAACATCTGATGAGTCCCAACACATTTATCTCTGGTGTTAGAATAAAATAAGTAATGTATGGAATCAGACTTACCTCTGAATTATGCTTTGTTTATGCTAATATTTTCATTAGTTTGCAATTCCTGGCACACACTGGCTGGACAGCAAGAGTAGGCCACCCAGAAGTTTGTTGGGCAGTTAGGGGGCAGCTGGCCTAAGATTAATCACCTTTCAGTGGATAAGTAAGAATTGACCATGTTGCCAGTACTTCCTTCATTTGTTTTTTTGAAGACTGGATGTTATGGAGTTAAGCGATCATCAGTGTGGTAATAAATCCTGGTGAGGGCTTAAATTGAGCAGAATCTCTTTTCATCTAGTACACTTCTTTTGGCAGTAAAAAAAAAAAAAAGTAGGTATGGAATGGAGAAAGGTAAGGGAGTCCAGCATCTCTGGGGGTTTAATCTTTTTTTTTTTTTGTCTTCAGTTTTCCATTAAAACTCCAATCCCAGATGAAGGAAAAACTGATATGCCAGAAATGAGGAGAAATTGCTTGGAATGTTGGCTTCAATTTGAAATTGTCTAGCTCCTGTTGGCTCTTGAAACATGCTTTTAACTTATTTGGAACTTGTTTCTGGAATGTTTTTGGGCGAGCAGCTTGGAGAGCTTTTATTAAATTCAGATAGTAAAACCAAACGCAAGACTAAACAACATTACCAGAGGTCAGTGAAAGAAAAAAAAAAAAAAAAGGTATCTTGATAATAATATCACAATTGTTATTATTACTTCAAATATATTTTTTATGACCAATCTGGTTTGCTATGGGTAGTATTCAAATAACAACAACAACAAAAAAGAACTCATGAATATTTCAAGACCATATGCTTTGAGGACAGTCTATCAAATGTAGATGAGGCATTCATTTTAAAATTGCAGTTTAAAAACTTAAGCTACAAGGACTTTTTAACCTTAGGATGGCAGAGTACTTAAGCAAGGCCAACTGCAACAGGGAATGAATATGAATTGTTCTTAATTTGATTAATCTACTTATAGTGAGGCTCATTGTTCTGAGTCATCAAAATATGTAGCACTTTTGAAGAGCCTGACACTTTAGTGCTCTTCTTAAGCTATGGTTTAAGAAACACATATCATGGATCACCAGCTAATGTTTTCTGTGAGTAATTAAAGACTTGTGAAATCATAGCAGTGAATATTTCTGAGGCTGATAAGATAAACTTAGAGAATTCCAGCAGCTAACAAAAGGTTTGGTAGTGCCTTTTCAAAAAGTGAGGCAAATTTTAAAAATATTTTTAAAATAAGGAAAGGAAAAATAGAAATAACTTTTTTTAAAGAAAAAGGAACATGTTTTACATGTATTGAATTGATTAATTAGTCCCAAATTAGTGAATTTTTTTTTCCCTGAGAGTATTGGGATTAAGTGACTTGCCCAGGGTCACACAGCTAGGGAATGGTAAGTATCTGAGACCAGATTTGAATTTAGGTCATCCTGGACTTCAGGGCTTGTGTTCTATCCACTGCACCAACTAGCTGCCTTCTTAATGAACATTTTTAAGGATAAATTTTATTGCTGTCTTTTGTTTTTTACATATGAATCATTTATGATGACACTGACCACCTCTCTCACATTGACTGGTTGTACTTTCTCCTACACTGATGCACAGATTCTGGAGGAAAAGTTGAAATATATTTTGCTCTCCCCTGACATCTTCAGACTTTCCCTTTGTAGCCATTACTTAAAACCTCTCCTGAAAAGATAATTTTTTTTTTTTACATTTTTCACCCTAAAAAGATCATGGTGTCTGTGGTTTAACAGCCATCCTTCTTCCACCTTATTCAGGGATTTTAGAACTTGGCTGGCTCATCATCTTTCTGTCCTTCCAAACTCTTGCTCTTAAACAAGAAGATATACAATTTTGTGGATACTCCTTTAAACACCTCAAATCCTATGACCTAGTTCTTCATTTGACTTCAGTCATGCAAAGGGATGGTCACACTAGATTTTAACATTATCTAGATTCATTTCTCCTGATGTCTCACTTTTTAAAAAAATTTATTCTTTGCTCTAACTTCTAATCCTTTGGCTCTTCAACCTGTGAAGCTATTACCTCTACTCTGACTTCCCTTTTCAATACTGGCTTTACAATTAATTCAGTACTTCACACAGTCCTCTGCTTTTCTATCCCTTACCTCTTTGTCCTGATACCAATATTCCTTAACCTCAGGCTGGATTGAATCCCATCCATGTTCTGTCTTCACCATTGCTTGCAGAGATCTTTAGATGTTCACAGGTACTCAGAATGGTGCAAGAGGGAGTATGCAGGGACATCTAGGTGGCACAGTGGATAGAGCACCAGCCCTGAAGTCAGGAAGACCTGAGTTCAAATCTGGTTTCAGACACTTAACACTTCCTCGCTGTGTGACCCTGAGCAAGTCACTTAACCCCAATTGCCTCAGCAAAAATAAATAAATAAAGAGGGAGTATGCATAGTCCAACATTTATAAACACCAGGTAGCTACTATTATGCACTAGGCACCAAGGGTGTACCTCAGCCTTTGTCTTAGGCCATGTAGCAATCTAGTTAAGAGGTCCTATGAAGATAAATGTTGAACTACCCCTAGCTTTTCAACTACATCCTTAATTCCTGTAAGGGGACAATTCAAGATTTCAAAAAATTGTCCTTGACCTTACCCACAATAAAAATAACTTACTGAACCCTAGTTGAGGCCCTATCCCACTCCTCCACAGACTCTAGAAACTAGTGGCTTACCCAAGTATTCCAATCAATCTCATCTTAGCTTGCATTAGTGATAATTTCATTTTTTAAAAGGTAAAGAATCTAACATGAGGGCATTTTCTGGATCTCATTTTCACTAACAAAGAAAAACTGGTACTAAGAGTTCAGAGTAGCTAAACCTTTCACTGTTGAATCATTCCTACAATATTGTATTATTGTATACAATGTTGTCCTGGTTCTCGTCACTGCATTTTGCATCAGGTCATATAAATCTTCCCAAATTTTTTCTAAAACCACCCCCTATTATCTTTTCTTATAGCACAAAATTATGCTATCATAGTCACATACCACAACTTATTCAGTCACTGTATATTCTGATGACAAAATCCCTTCTGTTTCTCTGGACATTGACTCCCCCTCAAAAAAAATATTCTTTTATTTTAATTTTTTTTTCAATCAGAACAAATCTCCTTTCTTCTCCCCCTACTCTCAAACAAAAGAAGTTCAATGGAGGAAAAAATGGAAAAGACATTGTCATGGAATTACAGACTATCAAGCTAGACAAAATATTTAAGTAGTTTGGGATACAGATAAAAAGCTTGGAACAAGGATGATGTAATGATGGTTGGGAGGGTGGTTGGGAATTACATAAATATCTTCTGTAGTTCTGCAAAAAGAGCAGCTAATAATTATTCACTTAACTATGTGATAATTTCATTGTTCAAAAGGTAGAAGAAGTAACAAAGATAACTTTATTCTAGATTCAACTTTCACCAAAAGGGAGGGATTGGTTGCTCAATCAAAAATAATGGAAAACTAGGGGATAGAAATGACTACTTCCCCTTAGAATATGTGATAGAGAAGAGGAAAATTAATTATTTTCATTCTAGATTTTAGAAGAACAGGTTTTATGTGATTCAAAGAAAGGATAATTAGGACTCTAAGATCTAAAATACCATAGAAGTCAGCTCAAGAGAGGCGGAAAGCTCTTAAGAAAAAACAAATCTGAATCCATGAAAAGAAACGAATTATAATGAAAAGTAACAAAGGGAATCATCTGAAAATGAGTGATATGGATTCAGGAAGTTCATCAATAAATTTTCCTTCAATAATGATATGTAGAGAAGAACAAAGAACAAATAATGAAGGCTGTGAAAAGATTATGGAATAGTCCTATAAGAATAATGCCAGGAGGCTTAAATTGAGAAGAGATGAGGGATTCAAATATAACATAAAATATTCAGATGTGGGTTGGGTTTTTTTTTAGCTGTAATGAGAGAGAAAGGAGGCTGTCTTGAAAGTTAGTATGTCCTTCTTTAGAAGTTTTTCATTGAAGGCTGAAGAATTACTTATTGGGGTTGTTGCAGGGCAATCCTTAGAGTAGGGTCTTCTGAAGCCAAATTGAGCCTCTCTCAAATTCTGTGATGTTTAAAAATGTTTGTATTCCCAGCATAATCCCTTGCACATAGTAGGTGCTTCATTAATGTTTTTTGAGTCTAAATGAATTAAAGAAAAGGAACTCAGGTATTACAGATTACTATCTGCTTTAGGACATGGTTATATACATATATTATATATAAGCTTGTTTATTTATATTTGGAATATATGTGCGTGTATGTAAATAGTAATGGCTACAATCTTTAGAATCTGATAGATTTATAAAGATAGTTTTATCCAAAATAGGGATAGGAATCTTGCTTAGGGTCAGTGGAATGTTGATAACAGATTAAAGGGAGAGAAAGTAGAATTTCTATATTGTTGTACTTAGCTCTGAATGCCACATTTTTAGAAAGATATGTACTGTGTAAATGAAGGTGGCTAGGAGAGTAAAGGGACTTGAGATTATGTCATAAGAATCAGTTGAAGGAAATGGAAATAAATCTCAAAAAATATGATGATAGGTGCCTTCAAGGTCATCATGACTATCATGTGAAAAATAGATTTCACTTGTTTTCCTTGGCCTTGCATGGCAGAACTAGGGACTATATAATTAGAGCTATCTAGGGCATGTGGGTGGCACCGTGTTTAAAATGTCAGGCCTGGAATCAGGAAGACTCATTTTTAAGAGTTCAGATTTATCCTCAAACATTAGCTATATTATCGTGGACAAGCCACTTAATTCTATTTGCCTCAGTTTCCTCATCTGTAAAATGAACTGGAGAAGGAAATGTCACACCACTCTAGTATCTTTATCAAGAAAATTAGAAATGGGGTCATGAAGAGTCAGACATGACTGAAATGACTGAACAAAACTATGTTGGGCTTTCTTGGGAGTTGATATGTTCTTCATTAGAAATTTTTCATTGAAGGCTGAATAAACACTCATTGGAGTTGTTGCAGGGGGCAATTTTTAAACTAGTCTTCTGAGGTCAGCTTGAGATTCTCTCCATCTGTATGATGTTTAAAAATGTATTCTTAGCACAATCCCTTGCACATAGTGTGTACTTTATAAATATTTTTTGAGTACAAATGAATTTTTTAAAACTACAGATATATCTCCTCAAACTCTGGGCTGCAAGACTATTGTTTCCCTCATTGTCAATTACTATCTGCCTTAGACAATAGTTACAAGCACAAACCTTTCATTTCCTTTTTTAATCTGTTGTCTTCCAGAGCTCTTCTTGCCCTTTAACATCCCTGGTAGCTATTACCTTCAAGCCTGTTTGCTCTTTTCCTTTGACATAGGAAACATCAGAGGGAAGCTTGAAGCCAGTTGTCAGCCTTTCAGTTAACTGAATTTTTGTGTTTAAGTTGTTCAGAGAGAGACTCTTCAGAGGTGTTGATGCATAAGGACAGCTCCCCTGCATACACCATTGCAATAAAACCCTAAACTCTAAACCCTAAACAGGAAGAACAGCACAGCTTTTCCAGTTTCCTCGCCTCTGATAGTTCCTTTGATTGTCTCCTACCTAATCTAAAGGGAATTGAGCAAGAAGGGGAAATGTTGGTCTCCATCACTTCCGTAGGAGGTAGGAAGTCTGGAGTTCCTGGTGTCATCCCTCTGTTTCCGTTCCTGTCAGTTCTTTCTCTTAACTCTGGGCTCAGGTCAGTTCAAAAGACAATGGAGATCATTTACCCAAACTTTTTATTCCATTGAAGCTGTTGGACAGGTTTTCTGTCTATGAGCCAAGAAGATTTTCTGTTGGCTCCTAGAACCAGAATTTTAGGGCTAAAAAGGCTCTCTTCTTTTGAAATCCTTTTTCTTCCTATGATCTAGCAAGCACATATCAAATCTATAGAAGTCTTTGATTCTCCAAAAACAACAGTGGACTTTTATTGAGTTAAGAAGAATAAAGAGAATAAGTATTTTTGCTAAAAAAAAAAAAAAAAAAAAAAAGCTAGAGGCATTTGTATTTGCTATAAAATGAATCGGGTTTAATTTTCTGCCTTCAACGTTTATTAGCTGTGAGACAATAGGCAAATCACTTAACCTCTCTGAGGTTCAATTTTTTTACCAATAAAATCAGGATAACAATAGCACTTATTTTATTAACTTATGTATCAAATGAGATGATGCACTAAAGGACCTTATAGATTTTAGATACAAATGCCAGCTACTCTTAATGGTGGAGATAATTACTGTCCAAATATTCATTTTCAATTTAGCAAACATTATTAAACACCCTATTCTGTGAAAGACTCTGTGCTGGATGCTGGTCATATAAAGAAAAAAAAATCAATAATTGCCCTCAGGGAACTTACCTTCTATAGGGAAAGCAATAGGACCACAGTAAGGACTCAGGGTTTTTATTTATGCTGTGAACCTATGTCATAACTCTGAAAAATGGTTACTACTACTCTCTCTATCCTATTACGACAGATTGTACTTTTTATGCTAATCAAGATGAAATTGAATTCAATGGTAAACAAATACAAGTGCTACAGCTGCTACATAGGATAATTTTAAAAAATACACATTTTATTGAATTTTTTTGTTTTTTAAATTTCCTACTTAAATACACAGCTTCAGTGTGTGCCTTATATACAAACTTGTGATGTGAACTGCCAGAAACTATGGGAACTCTCCTTCCCTTTCTGCTATTTCTACCTATTTTCCAACTTCACTTCATTTTAATTCTCTGGTAGCATAACATTTTTCATGGCAAGCCAGGTAGAAATGAGGGGAAAGAGGAAAGAGAATGGGAAATTGTTATCTTCTCCTCCCCTTTCCCCAATGATACTGTTAGGTTCATTAGTACCAGCATTGTCAGTGTCCCCAGGCTTGAGCCCACCATTTTTTTTCTTTATTAAAGCTTTTTATTTGCAAACCATATGTATGGGTAATTCTTCAACATTGACCCTTACAAAGCTTTCTGTTACAAATTTTTCCCCCGTAATCCTCACCCCTCCCCTAGATGGCAGGAAATCCACTACATGTTAATTATGTTAAAATACTTGACAAATCGAATATATGTATACATATTCCCACACTTATTGTTGTGCAAGAAAAATCGTATCTACAAGAAAAAAAATCAGAGAAAGGAAACACAATGCAAGCAAACATCAGTAGAGAGCATGAAAATGTTAAGTTGTGGTCCACATTTCATATCCCTCTCTCTGGGTGTATATGGCTTTCTTCACTGAACAATTGGAACTGGTTTGAAACATTTCATTGTTGAAGAGAGCCATGTCTATCAGAATTGATCATCATATAGTATTATTGTTGCCATGTATAATGATTCCTGGTTCTGCTCACTTCGCTCAGCATCAGTTCATGCAAGTCTCTCCAGGCCTCTCTGAAATCATCCTGCTGGTCGTTTCTTATAGAACAATAATATTCCATAACATTCATATACCATAATTTGTTCAGCCATTCTTCAATTGAGGGGCATCCATGAACCCACAAATTTTAATATCTCCCATTTAATATCTCCTTTTCACTCTATAGTTTCCCAAATTTTGTGAAAAAATGTCTAAGATAACCTGAATCTCTATTTCTTTTGAAATGTGGATGAATCTTAGTTCAATCCTTTAAGTCCCCACCATTAATATCCCTCAGGTTGCTGCATCTTAAAATTAGAAGTGACATCAATAGATATCTATTCCCTATTTTGTTACTGGTAGTCAACTATGATTTGAATGAGATCTGGATTTGAGTTCTGGATCTGTTACTTACCGTCTCTGCGACTATAGATGGGTCATATAAGGACTTTGGATTCAGTGACGTCTGAAATCCCTTCAAACTGTAACAGAATAATCGAATTTGAGAGTTGATAAACATGTAATTAAACTTATATTTAAAAAGTATCCCTATGGTGATATATCCAAAAAGTGGTTATCAATCCTTTGTTTGAAGATCTCCCAAGAAGGGGGATCTGCTGCATCTTGAGACAGCCCATTCTTTGGTTTTATGCTTTTCTTTTGGGACTCGGTTTCTTAATCTGTACAATTGAGACAATAATACACTCCCTACTTTGCAGGAGGATTATTTAAAGGAAGTGTTGTAAACCTTAAAAAGTACTTTATTAGTCTTCCTTTTTAGGTTGTAAGCTCTGAGACATTAGGTAAATTTATCCAAAATTGGCATCTTACCCAATACCTCACATAATATTTGAAACACATTAAGTGCTTAATATATATATGCATATAAATTCATAAAATCATAAGATGTTAGAACTAGAGGAAAGTTTAGAGGTTATTTAGGTCACCTAACTTATTTTATAGTTGAGGAAGCCATTGAATAAATTTGTGACTATCTCTGAAAACAAAACTCTCCAGAGGATTGTGTATGGATGGTACTGTACTCTAGCCAAAGGAGAAATCTAGTCTGAAGCAATTGGAGATAATTTAGAAAGGGGGTGACATATTGATCTCTGACATTCAGAGGAAGAAAAGAATAAAAGTAAACCAAGGAGCTGGCCAGACCTCATAGAAATAAGGCACTGTGTTATTGTTCAATTATTTTGGCAAAAATTCTGGACTGGTTTACCATTTCCTTCTGCTCATTTTACAGATGAGAAAATTAAGGCAAACAGGGTTTAGGAACTTGCCCAAGGTCATACAGATAGTAAGTTGCTGATGCAGATTTAAACTCATGAAGATGAGTCTTCCAAGTCCAGTACTCTATCCATTGAATTACCTAGTATAGGGGAAAGAAGGCTGCCTTTGAAGTAAGTAGAACTGAGTTCTCTGCTACTGATTTCTTGTGTGGTCCTAGGCAAATCACCTAATTTTTCTGTATCCCAGTTTCTACATTTGTAAAATGAATATAGTAGATATCCTCTAATATACTTCCGAGCTTTGAATCTATGCTCCTATATCTCACCTGAGGTTTATTCTATCAGTTTTAGACTCTATCCCTACCTTCTTCCATGTGCTTCCTGGGCCTAGACTGATCTTTCCATTCTCCTCAAGTTCTTAATGGAGGCCCTGTAGCAGGCCTTGGGAGTCACCAAGTGTCTGGAAACTTAGGTAGACTCTATTCTCATTACCCAGAATCTTGGGAAAGAGAAGGAAGATCAAAGACTCCTATCTAAATTGCAGTGAGAGATTCAATCTGTTTGTTACAGGTTGAAATTCTGAACTCATTTTTTCATGAAGCCATTCTTTTTCTATAGTGGTTAGGTTCTCTACAAATCTTAGTTTGGTATAATATTTAAAGTGCTTAGGATTTGAATGGAGGGAAAGGGGGCTACCTTGAAAACTTTGTTCCAAAGAACATACTAACCATGGGCTTTTAGAATACAGTCATTCAGAAGCCAATTATAACAGGAGGAACCCTTGCTTTATAGTCAGGAATTATTTTTGAATCACAACAGTTTGACCTATCCTTATGACACTGGACAAGTTATTTTATCTTTCTGGGTTTTAGCATCCTGATTAGTAAAATGATGGTGATGGGGTGGGAATGTTAAATAACCAGAATGTTCCTTCCAGCTCTGAATCCTTTAATTCTATGACTTGACACAGTACTTAGCATAAAATAGGTACTCAAAGTTTTGTTGATACATTATAATACAATCATTTTTCAATAATGCCTGATATCATGGCCCAATTTGGGGTTTTCTTAGCAAAGATATTGGAGTAGTTTGCTATTTCTTTTTCCAGCTCATTTTACACATGAGGAAACTGAGGCAAGTAGAGTTAAGTGACTTGCTCAGGATCACACAGCTAGTGTCTAAAGCCAATTTGAACTCATGAAGATGAGTCTCCAGGTCCAGCACTCTATCCACTGTTCTACCTAGTTGTCAATTGATATTTTATTCTATCATGCATCTATCTATTCATCACTGTGAAGTACCAAGTGACAAAGTAAAATTATACAGATAGTTCAGGTCTTAGATTACCTAAATTCTTTATTGTGTATAGTTTCTACCAAGTTTGAAAGATTTCAAGAATGGGCTTAATGGTAGATGCTATGTCTCTTTTCCAAGGACTAACTTACTTAGATTAGATGACACTCATCATTGTGTAGACTACATAATGGTGTCAAACTCAAATAGAAATGGATCTCTCTGGTTGCATATTGACTTTGAAAGACACAAATGAATTCAAGCCACTCTTCAATAGATAAGTGGTCAAGGGATATGAACAGACAATTTTCAGATGATGAAATTAAAACTATTTGTAGTCATATGAAAAGTTGCTCCAAATCACTATTGATCAGAGAAATGCAAATTAAGACAGCTCTGAGGTACCACTACACACCTGTCAGATTGGCTAAAATGACAGGAAAAGATAACGATGAATGTTGGAGGGGATGTGGGAAAGCTGGGACACATTGTTGGTGGAACTGTGAACGAATCCAACCATTCTGGAGAGTAATTTGGAGCTATGCTCAAAAAGTTATCAAACTGTGCATACCCTTTGACCCAGCAGTGTTTCTATTGGGTTTATATCCCAAAGAGATTTTAAAGGAGGGAAAGGGACCCACATGTGCAAAAATGTTTGTGGCAGTCCTTTTTGTAGTGGCTAGAAACTGGAAACTGAATGGATGCCCATCAATTGGAGAGTGGCTGAATAAATTATGGTATATGAATGTTATGGAATATTATTGCTCTGTAAGGAATGACCAGAAGGATGATTTCAGAGAAGCCTGGAGAGACTTGCATGAACTGATGCTGAGTGAAACGAGAAGAACCAGGAGATCATCATACACAGCAACAGCAGTATTACATTATGATCAATTCTGATGGCCATGGCTCTCTGCAACAAAGAATTGTCTCAAACCAGTTCCAATTGTTCCCTGAAGAAAACCATATACACCCAGAGAGAGGGATATGAAATATGGACCACAACGTAACATTTTCATGATCTCTATTGACATTTGCTTGCATTGTGTTGCCTTTCTCTGATTCTTTTTTTTTTTTTTCTTGTAGATAGGATTTTACTTGCATAACTTCTCAAGCATTTCAACATTATTAACCTGTAGTGGACTTCCTGCCATCTAGGGGAGGGGAGGAGACTGGGGGTAAAATTTGTAATGGAAAGCTTTATAAAGATCAATGCTGGGGAACTACCCATACATATGTTATACAAATAAAAAGCTTTAATAAAAAAATAAAATAAAAATTAAAAAAAATAAAAAAGGAAGACACAAATGAATATTTTATGTGTTGTTACATTTTAATATATTTTGTTAAATATTTGCCATTTTAATTTTCATCCACTTTAGGTGGGGCACAATTGTCACTAAATTACAGGAGGAGTATGATGTGGGTCATTGGAGGATATATGCACATCAATGAAATTATGATGTTTGAAATACTGATATATCTAGATATTTAATCTAATATTCCCTAGTGTGAGTAATTGCATGATTGAATTCAATTGAGCAAACATTTATTGAGGCTATTCTTTAAGGCCAAAAACCAGAACATTCTATTGATTTCTCGAGGACAGAATGCTCCATTGATGAAGGGAATACATAATATACATAATGTACAAATATGTATAGTACAAGGGAAATTGGGGGGAAGAGTGTGATTTAGGTACATCAGGGAAGATTTTGCAGAAGAGGGAGCATTGTAAATGAGCCTTGATGGAAGAAAAGGATTTGGATAAGGAAGGAGTCCTGAAAGACAGATTATGTGAATTTTTAAAGTTCACAAAGGGTAAGATGATGAAATGAGGCTTGAAAATAAGTGGGATCCATATTGCGGAGGATCTGGAATGGCAGTCAGGAAGTGGTGTAGACTGTGGAGACTTAGAGGGAAAGAGACTATTTGGCACAATTACTTAGAGGAATGGGACAGACATTAAATGAGAACTTAGAGGAATGGGACAGCCATTAAATTCGGCAGCTAGTACTGAGGATAAGGTCAGGAAGACCCCAGACACTAATAGCCATGTGATTCTGAACAAGTCACTTAGTCTCTGTTTGCCTCAGTTTTCTCAATTGCAAAGTGGGGTTGTCATAATAGAGCACCTACCTCCCAGGGTTTTTGTATAATCACACATAAGATAATATTTGTAAAGCTCTGATTATTATGCTTGGCGTATAGCAGGTGCTTAATAAATATCGTTTTCTTCCTTCCTCCAAAAATATTCATCCAATTATTAACTGAATTTGATATAAACAGAATGTTAATATCTGTAACTGGGCAGAGAGGCTCAGATATTTGGTAAGAATTAAAATTACTGTAATAACAATGATAAGAGTTCATGTTTAATGTTCACCAGGGTTTTTCCACTCAAATACAGCTGCCCTCCACACCCCAACTTGGTGATGGGTAGTGTTATGCACACTTCATGCATAAATCCAATAGCAGAAATCATGAAAATGACTTGTGAGCTATCTAGTTTGGGAGAATGTAGATTACAATACATTTTAGGCTTTGGAGTCAGAGAACCTGGGATCAAATCCCATGCTGGCATTATCTATATGATCCTGCACACACACACACACACACACACACACACACACACACACACACACACATATATGTACCTCTGTATTGAGAGAATGAAAATGTGTGTATGTGTATGCTTCTCACAGTACCTCCCATATAGTAGCCACTTAATAAGTGTTAGCTGACTGACATACCTATATATATCTATGTATAGGTATTAATAATAATAATAATGATAATAACTAATATTTACATAGCTCTAATTATCTGACAAGTGCTGAGCTAAGCACTTTGCAATTATTTCATTTGATTTTTAGAACAACCCTGGGAAGGAAATGCTATTATTATTCCCACTTTACAGATGAGGAAACTAAGGCAGTTAAATGACTTAACTCTACTAGTAGTTCAGGTTGGATTTGAACTCTTCTTGACTCTTGTCACTCCATTGCTCCCCCTAGTTGCTTAGATACTTATACATTCACACACATATACACACATATATGTTTGGCTAAATGTCTATGCACATATACAAATACATTTATATGTATGTATATTATGAATGGTTAGTTTTTTACAACTACATATAAGTTCAGTTGCTTCTATTTGATTTCCTATGTAATAAGTACACAAATCCTTTTCAGAGTGGGTATATTCAGAATCACCACAACATTCCTAACTTGTGCTCACATTTATGCAGGTGAAAAGAGCTCAACTCATTTGTCTAAAGTAAAACATTTGAGTGAGACACAATTAGCATCCTAAGCATCTTAGCCCAATTGAAGAGTAATACCCACCAATCCAAGGCAAATAAACTGGCTTTTTAAAAAATGTCAGTTGATAAAAATCAAGGTTTTTCAAATTCTTTTGCAGCAGAGAATGTTAAAAGGGAATAAAAAAAAAAGACCTACTCTAAAGGACAAAGAGAAATCTGAGACAGCAGGTTAGCGACAGAGCTAATGTTGCTTCTGTCTTTTCAAAGGATAAAAAAAAGCAATGGCAGATAAAGATCATATTTCCTGGTTCAGTGGAGGAGTTGAGCATTATGGGACACATTCTAACCTCTCATGCTTACCCCTCACAGAAGATTAGAAACAGGTCCAAACAGGTTACAGTAGCAAAGAGTTAATTTTTTAAATTTTTTTTTTTGAGAGCAGAACAAACATTAGCTTTAGATGTTATTCCCAAACAACTGTACTAAGTATATATTACTAAAGATAAGTTCACATTTTGATCAGAATTCTAAGAATTATAGAACAAACATTCTTAAAACCAATGTGCTCAAGGGAATTCATGAAGTCAGCTTATCTCAAATATGTTAGTAATTAACAAAAAACAAGTAATTCTATTTTGTTATGTCGTGGAGGGACTTTGAACCTGCTGACATACTCTGGTCATTTTTGTTAGCTTGAGATGAGAAAAAAATAACATTTTTCTTAGAATTGGATGTTTGTTTTTTTGTAATTTCTTTAAAGGACATCAGCTAGAACTAGATGGATGCTTTCATCATAGAAGCAGATGTTCAACAATATTATTACTAATAAAAACTCATATAATATAGCACTTTAAGTATTTGCAAAGTTGTCTCACACCAACCCTGGACATGTATGATTAAACTTATTTTATAGATAAATAAACTGAAACTCAGAAAATTTAACTGACTTCCCCATGATCACAAAGCTGTTAGGTTCAAAGAACTAGAACCAAGATCAAAAAATTTCATTACACATGGAAAAAATATGTATCAATTTCACACTGATCCTTCCTCATATAGAAAACTTTTATAGTGTAACAGTTTGGTAGGGCTACTGTCCTAAACCTAGGAGTTACACTGTTACATTTGATCTATTAAAGAAAAAAAAAGAAAGAAAATCAGAGAATAGTGAGGGAGATAGACTATAGTTGGGTCTTGGAAAAAAAAATCACCTATGATATCAGTGCAATCTCTGATGATATACTCGACTGGGATTCAACTCCTAATCTGCAATGTCATCTTGTTCATTATTATTAACAGAAAAAAAAAAAAAAAAACTGAACTTCAGATTTCATTGGCATAGGAAATCCCTGAAAAAACTGGACCTCAGATTTCATTGGTACAGGAAATCCCTGAATGAGGCAACTTTTACCAAAACAACTCAGCTCCTCTCCTTCACTTTATAATCTGAGAGTTTCCCAGAATACCAAGAGGCAAAGTAATTGCTCAGGATAACACAGTCTATTGGACTCAGACAAGGGGCTCAGGTCGTACTGGGTTTGAGACTGGTTCTCTATTTGCTGTATCCTAATGGTCATAGTAGCTGTGGAATTTAACATTTGCAAAGCATTTTTTTTTTTAACAATATCTCATTTGATCTTGAAATAACCCTGGGAAATAGGTGTTATCAGCCCCATTTTATAGAAGAGGAAACTGAGGCTGAAGGAAGTTAAGTGACTTGTCAGATGTCATACAATTAGTAAGTATCTGATTAAGAATCAAATTAGGTCTCCCAGACTCCCAGTCCAGGACTCTGTGCATTGTACCAGCCATATAACTCCCTACTTCTAAGATAACTCATAAGTTCCCACCAGTGACCTTCCCATTAACAGTAAGGCAGTAGACAATAAATTATTAAAAAAGAATTTACAGAAAATGGCATAGTAAAAATATCTCTCTTTACCCCTCTACATAAACCTGAGTCACTATTTTCTATAAACATAGTAATAACCATTCGGAAGAGTGAGGAAAAACTTAGAATATAATGATAGTGAGGCATACGTTTAGATTACAAATAGTCAGAGTTGCAGTGGATAGAGCCCCAGCCCTGAAATCAGGAGGACCTGAGTTCAAATTTGGTCTCAGATACTTAACACTTTCTAGCTGTGTGACCCTGGTCAAATCACTTAACCCCAATTGCCTCAGGGGAAAAAATTAGAGCTAACCAAAATTAGGAGGAAAGCCGAAAACTGGGGGAAAAAATTTTTCCCCAGCAAGTGTTTCTGATAAAGACTTTATTTCTCAAATATATAGATAATACAACCAAATATATAAGAATACAAATCACTCCCCAATTGATGTGGTCAAAGGATATGAAAAGGCAGTGTTCAAAGAAATCAAAGCCAAATATATTAATATGAAAAAAATGCTCTAAATCACTATTGATTAGAGAAATGTAAATTAAAACAACTCTAAGGCATCACCTCACACTTATTAGATTGACTAATGTGAAAGAAAAGGAAAATGATATGCAGGATTTATCAGCAGCTACAATAAAAGACCTCAAGTCCTAGGATAATATATATTGATAATCAAAAGAAGGAGACTTATGACCAAAAATATATGCAGCAAAACTAACCATAATATTGAACAAAAAAAAATGGTCATTCAATGAACTTTCAGATTTTCAGGACTTTGTCTCAACCAAACCTGAACTCAATAGAAAATTTAACATGTAAGAGTCAATATCAAAGATTAATTTCAAGGGACTCAACAAGAACAAAATTTTTAAGTTTTTTTACATGGAAATGTAAACCATATGTTTAAGACTAACATCAGTAATTGGGGAAGGGCTAAATATGATCCAATTTTAAAAAGCAAAACTGTCTAGAAAAAGATAAAAATATGAATGAGGTAACAGAAGGACTGGCACAACAGCATTAAAAAGGGGAGAAGGGCTGATATGACTAACATCAGTAATTGGGGAAGGGCTAAGTATGATCCAATTCTAAAAAGCAAAACTGTCCAGAAAAAGATAAAAATATGAATGAGGTATAGAAGAACTGGCACAACAGCATTAAAGAGGGGAGAAGGGCTGATAGTTCTGAAAACCTGCTCATATCAGGAATGGGTAAAATAGAGAACTATACATATACATACACATATGCATGCAATGTGCAATACATACATGTACACACACATGTATATACATATAGCCTATACATATTTACATAACATATATATGTACAAACATGTGTGTCTGTGTCTGTGTCTGTGTCTGTGTACCATGAAGGATATAGTACCCTCCAAAATCTACAAAGAAATAAGGAAGAAGGGAATAGGATAATATGTAGGTATAGAAGGGCAAATAACTTTATGACACTGGGACAAGGTGTGCAGATTAATGGGAAAGAGATAAAGAGGGAGGGAAAGGGTGGTATAAGATGAGGTGGGGTACAGAAGGATGTTTAGATTAATGGGAGTAATCTGTAGATTAATTGAAATAGGATAAAGAGAGAGGGAAGAGGTGGGGGCAGAAGATAAGGGAGTAGAATTAAAGTAGAGTAACAGGGATAGGAAATAAAAGATACATATAAACACTATAACGAGTATCAAGAATAGATTTCACAAAAACAAAAGGTATGGCTAGTAATCATTGATCTTGGACAAACTCAAACTTAAAGATCCAATAAAGAGAGAAATCTATACTATATATCAGCCATATTAATATTATTTTAGATGCATGTCTATATATGTATAACTACAGATGTATATGTGTGTAAATGAGTATATGTATACATGCATGTATATGTATGTGTATATATATGCGTGTGAATATGTAATATATTATATATATATATATATATTATATATATATATACATCTAGATATATATACATATATGGGTGGTGATGAAAGGGAAAAAAAAGAATAAAGTAAAAAATGCATAGCCGAGAACAAAAGAATAACCTACAAGGAAGCAAAGAAAAGATATCATGAATATATAATCTCTTCTATTATTGTAAAAGATTGCTTGAAATGGAAATTTATTGTTACATATTTTGAATCCTTCCTGATGTTTTGTTGAGCACATGATTTTAAAAAAATTGCCTTTTCTGTCTTTTTAAACTTATTTCTTATTTTGTATTTAGTTCTAAATAATATAAACAAGGAGAAATGATAAATGTTAGAGGGAAGGTGGGAAAAGTGGAACATGTATGCATTGTTAGTGGAGTTATGAATTGATCTAACATTCTGGAGAGCAATTTGAAACTGTACTTAGTGATTGATCAAACTGTGCATACCTTTTGATTCATGAATAAGATTTGTATCCCAAAGAAATTTTTAAATATGGGAAAAGGCACAAGTATATTTATAGCAGCCCTTTTTGTCATTGCTAAGAATGGAAATTGAACGGACACCTATCAATAAGGGAATGACTGAACAAGTGTGGTATATAATTATAATGAAATTCAAATGACAAGCAAGATGATTTCAGAAAATCCTGGAAAGACTCACATGAATTGATGCAGAGTGAAGTGAGCAGAAACAAGAGAGCATTGTACAGGGTAATAGCAATATTGTAAGATGAATGATTTAGCTATTCTCAGCAATTCTATGACCTAAAATAATCCTAAAAGAGTCAGGATAAAAAATGTTATCTTTTTCCAGAAAAAAAGAATTGATGGAATCTGAATGTAGACCAAAGCATAATATTTTCTTTTCTTTCTCCTTCCCTCTCTCCCTCCTTTTCTTCCTTCCTTCCATCCTCCTTCTCTCTCCCCCCTTTTTCTTTTTACAAAAGAACTAATATAGAAATATGTTTTTTATGGTTGTATATGTATAATCTACATTAGATCGCTTACCATCTCATGGAAGGAAGAAGGGGAGGGAAAGAAGAGAATCTGGAACTCAATTTTTTAAAAAATGTTAAAATTGTTTTTACATATAATTGGGGAAAAATAAAATATTTTAAAAAATAAGCAATTAAAAAAAACCAAACCCCAAACATAGCAATTCATCATTCCAGAATTACAAAGCCTTGTTGTCCTTTTTCTACCCATGAAATCCTTAAGAGGCTCCTCTTTCAGCATAGCATCTCTTTTTTTGGTATTCATTTTTCTTTCAATAAAACTAAAAAAAAAGTTTTAAAATGTCATTAGTTTCTCTCATCTACCTCAGTTTATTCTGAGCTTTAGCATTCTGGTCATTATTTTTATAAGACTATGCTAGTCTTACATCCATTTTCTGTTACTTTGGTTTTGCTTCCATTTTATGTATGGTTCTTTTTAATCATCAAGAATCAGCATTTATTTAATACCAGTTAGGTGCCAGGCATTGTGCTAAGCACTTGTTTTTCTTCATTTTCAAAAAATGACATCATGACATCAAAGACATGCAAGTGAGTTGAATTTAAATGAGGGAGGACTGTGCAAAAACACCAGCCTCACTCCTCCAGAACCATCTGGGTCCAGGGGCCAGATACAGATGAGAATGACTGGAGATGGCCTGGCATGCAGTGGGTGATCAGGGTCTTTTCAAGCTAAGGTCTTTAATAGTTCTTGGTTTGACTGAGACAATGTCTTCTCCACTCTAGAGAACAAGCTATAACACCTTTTCCTAAGGCTTAGATTTTTTCATTGGAGAGAAAATTATGAAGTAAGGATACAAAGAAAGGCAAGAGACAATTCTTGCTTTTATGGAGCTCGCAGTCTAAAAGGAAAACGATGGATAAAAGAAGTCGAAGGATATAGGGAAAGGTTTCCTGGAAGAGGGGCAGGACAAAGTTCTGCAGGTGGGAAATGATGAAGTGTCTTTCTAGGATTTTCCTTAAGTAGAAAATCTGGGAGATCTCCAAACAGAGCGATTAGAGCACCCTGGGGGACATTTAAGAGAGATGAGATTCAGAGCTGATTTTAGTTTTCAGGAAGTTGAATTACTGGAGACAGTGGTAAAGACCAGATAATCACCCAAGTGGGAAGATTTTTAAAAACCCAAGTTGGTTTCTGCATTTTCTGTATATCCACATCAGTATCTTCTGACAAATCTCATTTTCCCTTCCTACTGGAATTTATCATTAAAGTGAGTCAAATTTTTTTCATTAGATATTTATCAATATGATGTCTAGATAGCAAAAAAAAAAATGTTTTGCCCCCATGCTATTTTACTTTCTGTTGAATAAATATCATCCATATGGTAGGCAGAATAGAAATCCTTATCATGAATATCATTACATGTGATCACCAAATGTTCTACAGAAAATTTCTAGATTTGGTGTTGGAAGGTCTAGTATTAATCCTAGTCCTGCTTCTAATACCTGTGTAATTTAGACAAATAACTTAATATCTCTGTGCCTCCATTCTACATCTGGAAAATGAAGGAAGTGAACTGGATGACCACTAAAGTTCTACCCAGCCCTAAATATAAGATCCTATGATCCTAAATTTGATTCTATTCTATGAAGTTTAAGTGATCTCTTTTATTCATTGCATTTGATTCCACAGAGACTTTCTATAACCATTAACTTAGTTTTCCCATTAGACTGTAAGCTCCTTGAGAGCAAGGACTATTTTTTTGTCTTTCTTTGTATCCCCAGTAATTAACATATTGCCTTGTTGAAATTCTGAATATGAGACATTTGCCTAGTGGATATATTACCAAAAGAAATCAATTATAGTAGTCTTGATATTCATATTATAAATGAACCAAAAGACAAAGAAAAACTGCAGATAAATGAAAAGATAGCTGGTAAGTACTCTTTTAAGGGGCAAAAAAAAAGAAATTTGCTGACTTGGCTCTTTTGAATCCAAGGATCACATGCAACATTATTTTTAAGGACATTTAGTCATTTCATATGACAATAGCTAAAATAAACAACACATCAAGATAATTGTAGCTTATGTGACATCTGTTTCAGAGAATATTTTTATTTAGAATTTGATGAAACCAATAAATTTTTCAAAAATTCAAAGGGGAAAGTATAGAGAGTAGCAAAGAAAATATGATTCAGGAGTAAAAAAAACGAAGGCCAAAAAATGTAGATTATAGACAGGTCTCATCCCTAAGAACTACATATAACTTCATTAAGAAAAGAATTCCGAGACACTATATATAGTCAACATTAAATAATATCAGATAAATGAATTGATTATATGCTATCAGATAGGAAATGAATAGTTACTAATGTGAGTCATTTTTGAATGAACCATCTATATGTTGTCATATCAATGACTTTTTAGAGTAAGATCAAAATCAATACCAAATCAGCAGACAAAAAATTAGAAGATAGGGCATGTAATTTGGGGAAATTACAATTAAATAAGCTTCTGACATTGATAAATGGAAAACAGATAAAGGAACAGACATTAGCATAGATAATTACCTGCTAAATATTACTTCTAAATAAGATTAAATTCTTAAATTTTATAAATCACTTGCCATAATGAATAGATTAAAAGAACCTTGAAACTTTTTCATGAAACACTTTCCCTTTCCAAGATAGACACCTTTTCTTCCCTTGTTCCCTTGCCAAGTATAGAATTATGACAGCTAGGAAAAATATTGGTTTAGAATTCAGGGGAAATTATAAGCATTATGGTCTTATAAGAAATAATGGAAGTATTTTTTAAAAAAATTACTGAAAAAAAAACCCTAAAAAGCGAAACTAAATAGAGGGTATTTAAAGATAAAACTGGAAGGGCAAGCCATTCCTTGTAATAAAGAACAAAAAGAAAGAAAAACAGAAAGAAAATAGAAAACAGAAAGAAAAAAGTCAGCAAAACTAACCAACATATCAAAAAAGTCAACGTTCTCTGTGGGATTTCATAGTCATAATCTTTTACCTCTGCAAAGAAGGAGGAGGAGGTGTATTTTCACATCTCTTCTTTGGGACCAAGATTGGTCATAATTTTTACAGCATTTAGTTTTAGTTATTTTGTTGTTATTCTTTTTGTTTATATTTTTGTAATTATTGAGTCTCTCTATTTCCTGGCTATGTTTGTTTCACTTTGTATCAGTTCATAATAATATGCTTCTCTGTATCATATTCACTGTTTCTTACAATACAGTAGTGTTTCATCAATTTGTTTATGACAATTTATTTAGCCATTCCACCATCAATGGACACCTCTTTTTCACACAATTTTTTATTATTCTTAAAGGTGCTATTATAGATATTTTAATGGTATGGAACTTTTTGCTGTGGCATATGCTTTTACTAATGCTTGTTAATTAGCCTTCATTTATACCATCTTATAGTCATCAAAGATAATATAATAAGTTATCCATTATTGCCATTATGTATGTCACAATCCAAATGACTACCTTTCCAAATCACATTTTTCATGTCTTGAACAAAATCCAAATGGAGTAGATTAGGATAATGGTAAACTGATCATCTCTAAGATCTCTTTCAGCTTTAACATTTTGATTCTTATTATACAGAAATATTTCTCCATGTATCAAAGAAAGCATTCTATTGTAGTTTCTTTTATTGGTTAATTAAAAATATCATTATTATGGGGGAGGGATTTTTTGGAGGAAGAAGTGGTCTAGATCTGTGATGTCACTGGTTAAGGGAACTCGGGTTGGATCACTCATTTGTAATTTATCACCTTAGAGAGTTGCTTTTAGCACTGCGAAGGAAGTTAAGTAAGTGCAGCCCATTCTTGCAATTTGTATAGGTCAAAAGCAAGCTTGAATCTATGTCTTCCTCATCCTCAGGTTGACCTTTTAGTTTAGTCACTCCTGTTATATTGTGTTTCTTTGTCCAGTTAGAAACATACCCCCTATTGTGTCTGCTCTTTTCCCCCTATATCCTGCTCATATAAAATGTTTGTCAAGTTTCTTGAATTTAATGAATTGGAATCAGCCTAGGACATAGGAAGAAAAAAAAGTGGACCTTGGATAAAACTGTGAAGTAGATAGTTAAAGCCTCCTGTTCCTTGCTTCTTCTTTAGGAACTTCATGACTGCCTGGCCCAGAACCTCCTAGCAAAGCACTTTAGTATGTTTTCTCTCCTTGCTCCTTGTTCCCAACCCAGCAAGGATGCCTCAGTCATCTGCTTTTTATTACCTTTCCTTTACCCCCTAACCTGGAATATTTTTAGATCAGTGAAATGAAGTTAAAATCAATCATAAAGGGAGCTTTAAAAGTAGAAATTTTACAAAAGAGCAACATGCAACTTGATTGGAACAGAACAGGAGTTATGGAACTTAGGGCCATTTCAGGAACTTAGGGCAAGATAATGAGGGAGATGTGAGGGAGATGAAGGAAAATCTCTTCAGTATTGCTAAAAAAAATTATGTTTTATGGTAGTTGTCTACTCTTCAATCACCCTTTTGGGACTAACTTATAATCAATTTTCAAGTAAGAAAAGTTAAGGGGAGAATAAATGGAGTTGGAATGAAAGAAGCATAAAGAAAGACCTTTCAGTGGGATAAATGACCAGCTTTAATAATAAGTACTTGCCTTTTAAAGTGCTGTCATCCCAGCAATACTTATCCACTTATTACTACAAATACCATTAATTATTTTGTCTTTTATTCATTTTTCCTGTTCACTTTGCATCAGTTCGTATTATTATGCTTCTCTGTATTTATCATGTTCATTGTTTCTTACAGTACAGTAATATTTCAGCAATTTGTTTACAATTTATTTAGCCATTCCACCATCAATGGACATCTTTGCAAATAATTTTTATTATTATTAAAAAGTGATATTATAAATGTTTTAATGGTATGGAACTTTTTGTTATTCCATATGCTTTTACTAGGCCTTATTAATTAGCCTTCATTTATACCATCTTACAGTCATCAAAGAAAATAATAGAATAGTAGTTACCTATTAATGCTGTTATATGTCCTGACCTCTAGGTTGACTCTCTAATCTAGTCACTATTTTATATTGTGTTTCATGTCTTCTGATGAAGGACTCTCCTGATTTTCATATTTTTAAAATATAGTACTTAATTTTTTTCCAATCACATGTAAAGACAATTTTAAACATTCATTTTAAAAAAAAACTTTTGAGTAGCAAATTTTTTTCCCCCTTTCCCTCCATCCCCTTGCCATTCCCTAAAATAGTAAGTAATTTGATATAGGTAGCTCCCTAATTCAAATCATTGTCTTTTGATTGGACTATCAGGCCTCATAATTTAATTCCTTCAGTTCCACATTCAGTTCTCTTTCTACTATAGCTTGCTACCTCTTCTTTCTAATCTCAATCTATTGAAATGCACATATACTCCCAAGAGTAACTCAGTGGAAAACCATTAAATATTTGAATAAATATCATATGAAAGAGGGTTAGATTTTTTTTTTTCTCTTTGTCCTCAGAGGGCAAAACCAGGAGCAATGGGGAGACACTACAAAGGAGGTAGATTATGCTTCAAGTCAACAAAATTTATTAAAAGTTTGAATTGTATGGGAGCAAAAGAAGGCAGCTTTCATGTATAGTGTGATCTCATCAGGTCTCTAAGCAGAGGACAACCATTGTGGTTGTGAAATAATCTGTAGTGGGGATTCTATTTGGGGGTATGAGCTGGATTGGATGACCATGGAGGTCCATTTCTAAATCCCTGAAAATTTTTATTTTGTGACACTTTCTTCACTATATATGGCAAAGTTTGAATCTTCAGTTCTTCTCAGTAACCTTTCAGCACTGGGGTTATGTCAAAAGTGAAAATTACTGATTAGGAAAAAAGACTTACTTTTAACATAATTATTATTCCAATCTTCTAAATTTTGTTTATTTCAATATTGCTGCTTACACCTGCAGCAGAACACATAAATGTTATTGTTTTGGGAAGTTAACGGATCATGAAAGTCTTGTATTTCCTACCAGTTATCTACCCATGTAGTAGAATCAATCTATATAGGAAAGAATAGAAGACTGATTACTAAATTTTTTTTTAAACAAAACTGATGAGACAGCAAATGATATTCAATCCTATTAAAGAGACTAAGCACAGACCTTTAACAAAATCCTTACATTCCTTGCATTGGGATTGTGTGATATGGTTCTACAATTCAGGGAGATTGGAAATTACAGAACATCTGCAATGAAATTGGTTTTCTGTGGAAAACTGATGAATCACTTACTGCCAATGACTGGAAGGAAAAGTACTTGTTTATGCCCTTATGTAATGAATTTTTATGAGGTGAAGTTTGCTGTTTATAAAAAATACACTTTAAGCTCCTGTAGATGTAAAATAATAGAATTCAGAATTCAGAGCAATGCATTACGGCAAAGACAGTCACTAGCAGAATATTATCTGCTTACAAAACACCAAAACAGGGCTATTACTTCTATAATGGAATTAAAAAAAAATCTCATCCACCCAGTTAGATTCCAGGAGAAAAAGTATTTAAAGAAACATAGCTAAAATTGACAGTTCTGAAATTGCATGTACCTAAAAAAAAATTTAAAAAAAATTCCTTTATTGTCCTCCTGAATCCCAACTGTGCTTTTCCTTAAAGCAAGAATGCTACATAACATTTTAAATTAAAAATGACACTCCTGAGAGACCCTACAAAAACAAACCTGGGACACCAGCTTCCCTGTACAATCCCAGGCAAGTATGAACATGTAGGAAGACTGGCTCTGCTCCATTCTTGGGAATGAATTTGGTTTCTGAAATCCCAAATGATCTTGCCTTTTTTTTTTTGAAGAAAAAAAGGCCATCTTCCTTCTTCTCTTTTTTCCTTCTTTAAAAAGGCTGAAGATGACAAGAAAAAATAACAGACCATTTCTCTTTTCTTAAATAAACTACAGATTTGTTAAGATATTATTATTGTTCTTATTGTGGGAGGGAGAATATGTGAATTGGGGAATAGGAAGGAATATTTTTTCTTCTGTGAGTGACCTCACTCCCTAGTTACTTTCTAAATGCACTTAAAACCAAGAATCTAATGTAGAAGGTAACCTTATACAACTCATTATGGTTCCATTCTTAAAGATATCTAAATAAGATAATATCAATTGTTATTAAGGAATATAGTGATAGGGACAGCAAGAATTAATTTATGAAAAACTCTAGAGTCTTTCCCTCAAAGAACTGACAGATCTTTTACCTATTGTCTTACTTAAAATGTCATTTTGCATTTTCCAGTGTTTTTAAACATGAATAATTGTAATTTGAAATGGATGGAAAATTAGAATCTTCTAATTTGAAGATGCTTCAAAAAGTTTTCTTTTTACTCTATGTGTATGTATGTATGTGTGCATATACATATATCAGCAAAAATCTGCCATCTTTCCCACCTTTCCTCTCCTCTCAAATTGAGATCTAAAAAAAAAAAATCATTTTCTTATATAATCATGTATTTTCAGTTAAAACATGTTTCCAAACTGCCCATATGCAAGAGTAGTATTTGTCTCATTCTGTACTGAGTCCTTCACCTCTCTAAAGGAGGCAGATAGCACATTACACCATTAATTCTCTAGAATTGTGGTTGGTTATTTTGATAAGCAGTGCTAATTTTTTCAAAATTGTTTGCCTTTGCCATAGTGGTGTCATTGTATAAATTGTTCTCCTGACTGTTCACTTTACTCTGCAGCATTTTAAACCATGTTCAAATAGAATGGTAAAACCTGCAATTCCACTCATTTAGAATAGGGTTTAGAATATAATTTGGGTACATACTGAACTGATGCAAGCTAAAAGAGGTTTGTTAAACAAATTGGAAATATAAACAAAGTACCTAGAATGCTAAGAAAATACTTAAACCTGTTTCCCTAGTTTGGTAGAATCTAGATTTCTATGAAATGTATTGAAGAGTTTCAAGAAAATTTTGATGTTACCAATAATTATTTGAGGAGGAAATTGGGAAAAGATCTTTTAAGGGTGGGACAAATAAAAGCAATTAATAGTGTAGCTGCCTTCCAAAGATATAGATAGGGTAAAACTTGAGGAAAAGTGAGTCACAGAGGAACTGGAAGGGGTAGCAATCCACAAGCCTTGCAAAAGGAAGCAGAATCTGTATCAGAGACTAATGTTCAGCAAAAAACTTTCTCATAGTCCAAGAAACTACTTGGGCCCCCAGGCTGATAGAAGCCACTTTAACTATAGCAGCCTAGCTATTGTGAATCATAGCATAGCTCACTCTTATTACCATTAAGCATGCTGAATTCAGAATGAGCTGAGGCTTGTGATGAGTGCTAAAGGAAGAAAAAAGTGGGGTGAGGATTTAACTTGCATTGGAGTCAAGAGAATCCTATCAAGGGATAGGATTGCTGGGGATTGGGTGGAATGGATGATGATGTCATGACAAAAAGGAAGAACTACTCGATTTTTTTTTCTGTTTTCTCTACTAAGGAGTATGATTTCAGGTGAAGGCAAGAGAGAGAGGTAAGAATGACAAAAATAGTTCACAGGGAATTTAAAATCAAAATAATCAAGATGTTGAAAACACCTTGCTGCCTCAGTGTAAGCCACCAGATCCAGCAGAACTATATCCCAGGTATTCAATTGCCTGTCCAAACTCTAGCTATGGAATTGTTTTTATCTTTGTATAAAATATATCAACTTAATACCTCTTTTAAAAAATCCAATATAATCTAGCTAAAGGAAAATATTATGCATTTACTGGCACTACAATTTAGGTAAGGTATGAGTTAATCTCTTTTCTACAGAGGATCTTTTACATTGGTTTTTTAATGAGAACAAGTTGTTCTACTGTTAATATGAGGGTTGTACTCACTTCAGTAGTGATTCCATGGAAAATCAACTATGTATTGAATTACCTACATTTGGATCCCCTGTCCTCAAGATTGACTTGGCTTAACCTTGCTTGACTTGTTACATCTGCCAAAATAACAGCTCAAGGCAGGATGGATGAAGGCCATCATGCAAAGAGGTGCTTAATAAAATCCTTTTTTGTTAATGACTTCATGAAATTTTGAAAGTAAAATGTATTCCAGAGGAAACATGGGTTGTCTTTCTAGGAAAGAGGAAGTCATCCTCTCATTTCATTTCTTACATTCCTTTTAAGTGAAACTTAAATAAAAATGAAATACTTCTTCACTTGCTATTAATAGAGATTGAATATGAGATTATCTTAGATATTAGTTTAAAATAATGAAAACCATGGGCAATTGACATTGGGACCAGTATATCTATGTGAAAACCATGGCTGAATGGTTCAACTGAGTTATTGCAATGATTCTGTTTTCTGTCAAAGTGAAGCTAATCTCAAATCTACTTTTTTCATTATAATACTTCACTCATCAAGCATTTCCAGGGATTAGTTTTTCTGTATGTTCTCCAAATATCTGATGGTTACCTCTTAAGTAAATATTTTTAATGTGAATTCTTTTAATGAAAAACCTACTTAAAGCATATCAGTTTGCAGCCTCCTTGAACAAAGTGTGCTAGAGATAACTTCTTGATTCAGGGTCATTACCCCCTGTTGATTCTAGACTGTTGTGCTTTGTGAATTTCTGTATCTTTTTTAGTTTTTTTATCTTCCCTTACAAATGGGCTTTCAGCTATCCTTCTTAATGCTGCTAGGTTTGCCTATCTCTTTAAGTCCTATTCCATTCTATTTTGCCACTTCTATTAATCTACTCTGGACTACACCAATGAACAATATGGGAATTATTTATGTTCAACAGGCTTTAAGAGAGGGCTTAAAATCATTAGTTTTGATGTATGAAGATATCACTTAAGGTTTTTTTTGGGGGGGAGGGGGAAGAGGGGAGCTAATTTCCTGATTATCAGTTCCATTCTAGATGATAATGATATTTCACACTTACAAAACATGTTAAAGTTTACAGTTTTTAGGTGATTGATTGCTATATAAGGGAGGTGTGGTTATTTCTTTGGGGGCTTTATAATTTCATGGATGTGGATATTCTTTTCATTGACATACCTTATAAAGACCCCTAATGTCTTATCCTAGATGACTCCAATAGGTGCTTTCTTACAAAATCCTTCTTAGTCAATTTAACCAATAAATTGGAGGGTTTTCTCTTGTTTTTTCTTACTGCAGAACTATCAATAGGAAACTGCTTGTTTCTTATTCTCACTACACAACCAGCAATTACATATCTTCATTAGTATCTTTCATGCCATTCTGAATGAAAATCATTTTTAACTTGCATTTATACATTCCATGAATCTTTCCATTTCCTTGTAGATTATTTTAAATTTTAGTTCTAAGACTGTAATATTCTGTGACTAGCAGTCACATATGAAAATATTTTACAATTAAAAATAATTTGGTCAAAAGATAACATATCAAATTGATTGAGAAAAAGATCTCTGACTCTGTGAATTTAACTAATATTCTATGATGAGATAATTGAAATCAATCAGATATAGGTAGCTAACTTTTTTTTTTGAGTCCTGGGAAGGGGCTCTAGTGGTCTCTAGAGCTGTGATTTCATCAATATAGGGAAATCCCAGTATGGAAACTGCTCCATGAATGCATATCTGGAATTTATATTGTTAGAGTTACCTAGACACTAAGAAGTGACTTGTACAAGGTCCCACAACTTATCTGAAGCAGTTCTTGAATGGAGATCTTCATTGCTCTAATAGGCCCTTTATTTACTATTATATGTTGCCTCTCAAGCCATTTAGTACCTATGTGACTGGCCAAGTTATTTAAGCTCTGGAGGTCTCAAGTTTCCTTCTGTTCATCATAATAGCTAGCATTTATGTAGCATCTATAGTTCCAACCACTATATTAAGCACTTTAATAATAACAGCTAACATTGCTATGGCATGTAATAAGACATAACTATGGTAAGTACTTTACGAAAATGATCTCATTAATTCTCACAACCCAAGCTATTATTATCCTCATCTTATAGCTGAGGAAAGTGAGGTAAACAGAGGTTAAAATGACTTACCCAAGATCACATAAAGAATAAGTATCTGAGATGGATTTGAAAGCCCATCTATAAAATGAGGAGATTGGGTTAGATTACCTCTAAGACCCTTTTGAGCTCTAAACCTATCATCCCTATTTCCCTGAGAAGTGATATTTTTATGGTTATTAAGTTCCCAGACAAGTTCAGAAAAGCCTACTGAATCCATAACCTAGCTGAAATAAGAGTAATCTTTAGCCTCTCATTTCCTCTAAAAAAGGTAAGGGCTAAAAGCCACAGAGATTAGGCAGCAAAGGGGGAAGGCTCTAATGGCAATGAAGTAGGGAAGAGAAGGGATGAAGTTTCAGATAATTCCTACAGCAAAGTGTATGGGAGCCAGTGCATTAATAGTGAGTATAACATACCAAATAGGCTAGTTAGTTATATAGAAATATTTGCCAAAAATGCTTTCACTACATTGTAGTTTTATTTTCCAATTAAAATAAAAGGTAATTACTGGAAAACAAAGTTTATGAAGAAAATATTCATATATTCATGTTAAAAATTATGCTAAGAAGAGCCAATGCTTATGTTTTCAATTCTTTAATCTATTATTGTTTTTTAGAAAATAATAGAATTTTCACTGGCATTGACATTTCATCCATAAAATAATTGATTTAAAGCATCAGAAAAGAGATCCCTTTGGTTAATTCTCAATATCTGAATTTTTCTCAATTTGTTATCTTGAGATAAAGCACAACCCATTTTACTTTCCCTCACTGTCAAAAATATAAATTAAGAGCTAATATCTAAAAATAAAATTATAATTCCAGTACCTTTCATATAGTTGTTATTTAATAAGTTGTTTTTCTAAAGTACTTTTCTTAATTAAAAAAAGCAAAAAACCAGAAAACAAAACAAAACAAAAAGGTAGATCACCAACCTAAGCAGTGATAGAGAGTGCAAAGGAGCAAACATCCATATATGTGCATGTGTGTATATATACATGTACATGTTTAATTGGACCTATTATTTCATTGGTATGGAGAATGCCTAATGAGGAAATTTGCCTAGCCAATGCTGAATGACAACTGGTCTGCATCTTAAGAGCTCTAGAAAGTGTCTAGAAGCACAGAAAAGGTCAGGGGGCTTGTCCATGGTCACAGAACTAGAAGGTTTTAGAAGTTAGATATCAATCATTCATTCACACTGCTTCTCACATTATATGCCTGTATATAAATCACTAGATGTATAGCTACAGACATACACCTACACGAATATGGGAGTATTTTCATATAAGAGGGATCTGAAATTTTGTTTGGCTTGGGGACTAACAAAGTTACAAGGCCTTGAACATGTGGTTGCTATAGCCAAAAAACAATTGGTTACCAAATGGTGATCCCAATATCCAAGTGTTTACACAATACACATATACCCACATATATATATATATATATATATGTATACCTATACATATTTTTTAATTTTAATTTTAATTTTATTTTTTATTTTTTTATTTATTTTTATTTATTTTATTTTATTTGCATAACATATGTGTGGGTAATTCTTCAACAATAACCCTTACATAGCTTTCTGTTACAAATTTTTCCCCCCAACTCCCCCACCCCTCCCCTAGATGGCAGGATATACACTACATGTTAATTATGTTAAAATATTGGCATATCGAATATATGTATACATATTTCCAAACATCATTGTTGTGTAAGAAAAATCTTATCTACACAAAAAATATATCAGATAAAGGAAACACAATGTAAGCAAACATCAATCAAGGAGTATGAGAATGTTATGTTGTGGTCCACATTTCACATCCCTCTCTCTGGGTGTAT
>JAJPUD010002642.1:56078-100348 GCA_023553655.1 Myrmecobius fasciatus
AAAAAAAAAGAAAATTATAAACCAATCTCCCTTATGAATATTGATGCAAAAATCTTAAATAAAATATTAGCAAAGAGAGGAATGCAAGGAGATTAGAGACACTGAATCACAGAGTACAGGGAAGGGAGAGACTGGAAAAGTAAGAAGGAGCCAATTTGTTAATGGTTTTAAATGCCAAATAGGGTTTTATATCTGATTCTGGAGGTGATAAGACACTGGAGTTTATTGAATAGAGAAGGAATGTGACATGGTCTGACCTGTGCTTTAGGAAAATCACCTTGGCAACTAAGTTGAAGAATGAATTGGGGAAAAACAATACAGTGAGACCAAATAAAGTTATTGACATAGTTTAGGTGTGAAAGTGATGAAGGCTAGTACCAAAAACCTGTCTATGTAAGTGAAGAAAAGTTGACAAATATCCAAGAGATGTTTTAAAGGTAGAAATGACAAGACTTGGAAACAGGGTGGGGTAAGTGTATGCAAGGAGTAATGGGTATCATCAAGGTTACAAGCCTGGGTAACTAGACAGTGGTACTTTTATAGTAACAGGGAAATTGGGAAGAGGGTAGGGTTTGGAGGGAAAAAATGACTTCTGTGTTGGAAATGTTGAGTTTGAAATGTCTATGAGACACAGATTTTAAAATGTAGTAGAGGTAGTTAGTGTAGTAGTTAGAGGTAGTAGTGTAGTTAGGTAAATACTGAAGCCAAGATACTGAGTCAAGAAATTAGAAGAGGTAAATAAAGTAAAAAGGTTGACAAATATATGATTATGGATATAGAACTTGAAGGGACTTTCAAAGTTATCTAATCCAACCCCTTCACTTTATGGATGAGAAACCTGAGGCCTAGGAAGGCTAAGGAACTTGGCGAAAATACTCTAATTCCAGAGCCATCATTATAACACGCTGCCTTCAGTCTTAGGGAAACATTTTGTATTGTCAATTTACAGCAATATTTAATGTAGAAGATTTCCAGTCTTTGGATTACCATCATGAACATGAGCTTCAAGTAGAGGGGAAGCTTGTGGGATTTATTTTGTTCCAGAGATATTCTGAAAGAGAATAATCTCTGAATTTGGGCTAATCCTGAAGATGTAGAAAATTCTGAGTTTGGGGCATCTAGATGGCACAGTGGATAGGGCACCTGCCTTGAAGTCAGGAGGGTCTGAGTTCAAATATGATTTCAGACACTTTAACACTTACTACTAGCTGTGTGATCACAAATCACTTAACTCCAATTGCCTCTCAGAAAAAAAAAAAAAAGAAAAAGAAAAGAAATAGAAAATCCTGCATTTAGGCATTTAAAGATTTCTTCTTAAATGCTAATCTATTTCAGCAGAAATTGAGAAAGAGAGACAGAGAGGCAGAGACTGGTGGTCTGATATTGCCTGAATCACTACAATAAAGCTGCTTGATTTAAAGAAAGTTTCATCTCTAGTAATAAACCCTCCAACTAGAATGTAAACTCCTTATAAGGATTATTTAATTTAAACTATGTATATCTCCAGTGCCTAAGAGAGTACCTGGATTACAGTAGGTGCTTAATAAATTTATGTTGATTCATGTGTGTACACACACACACAGACACACACTTTTTTCTAATTATTTCCTTTTGTCCTACTACATGCACTGCTGATATGTGAATTCAGGAATAAAAGAAAAGGCGACATAACAATTCTGCATGAGAAGTTCACAGGTAGATTCTGATTGAAATGGCGATAGTTTGATACTTTTATTTATAAAGAAAAGAAAGCAAAAGATATCAATGAATTATTTAAAAATGAGCATTAAATAAAGTTCAGAAGAATACAGGATGGTGTTGAAATTACTATGTCAAATTTGCATTATATATATGTATACATATACATATATATATATATTTTAAAAAAGATCCCAAGATGTATGTAGAGGAGAAAAATAGCAAACTGTACATGGCAGGTATTTTCAGGTGCAAATACTATCTCCTTTTTGTTTTTCTGCGTTTGTCCATGTTGAATATTGCTGATTAAGTTTATAATAACAAAAAAAAATTTTTAAAAGGTGCAAAAAAAAGTCCAGCTCTCCAAAATATATACAAGTAAAAGTATCTGAAAGAACATTATAAAGAATGATCAAGAACACCAAAAAGAAACAACAATGAGCTCCTCCATAGGACTCAAAAGTGAACCTGCCAAAAGTTTATGAATTCTTAGAGAATCATCATGAAAAGACAGAGAGAAGGCAGACTGAACTATTCTAAATGGTTTATGGAGATATTCTCAGCAGGATGGGATATATGCAGGGAATGACAGAATGAGCTATATATATAGTAGGCCTGTACCCAATCTGTTCTCACAGAGTCTTAAAAATGTGGGTTTTCCTCAGACACTTAACACTTCCTAGCTGTGTGATCCTGGGCAAGTCACTTAACCCCAACTGCCTCAGCAAAAAAAAAAAAAAAATAATAATAATAATAAAATGTGGGTTCTCAGATCCACAATGCACCAGGTAAGGCGAAAGTTAGCCTAACAGAGGATATGTCAGTCGTGACCTGTTGAAGCAGCAGTGAGAGCTACTCAACCACTTTCCCCAAGTCACTGCTAAAGGAGACACAAGAGGGTGATGAGAACCATGACATACTCAAAAGACATAGTAAGAGATAAAGTGAGTTCAACATCCAGGTATACACAAAAGGGTATGACGAAGGAGGAAAAGACAGGAAAAGGCAAAGGATGGGAACTTTGCAAAGAAGCCTAGGACTAGGATTATTTCTAACATCTTTTTATTTGCTGAGGCAATTGAGGTTAAGTGACTTGCCCAGGGTCACACAGCTAGGGAATGTTAAGTGTCTGAGACCAGATTTGAACTCAAGTCTTCCTGACTTCAGGGCTGGTGCTCTATCCACTGCACCACCTAGCTACCCCTATTTCTAACATCTAATCAGGTTCTGTCAGGGCCATAACTAGGATCAGAATCAACTCCCAGTTGGGGACTTTGCCAATACCTGAATTAGAATTGAAGAGAAAGCTGAGATTGTAGCAGAAGGTAAGGCCTCACTCTAGAAACCCCAATCTAGAACGATTTTAGTAACAGGACTATAATGGAAAGACTAAACAGGAACTGTCTACCCCATTCAAGAGTTCATGAAAAGTTAAGAGATGGGACCTAACACAAAGTCCCAATGCAGAAACTGAAGCCAGAGACATGAGCAAAGAGAAGTGACAAACAAAATAAAGAAATACCATGAGTTATAAGAGGCTGTTTTATAATCTCATATAATCAGAAGAGATTATATCCACAAGTATAAGATTATATCTTAAGTCTTAGAGAGAAAAAAAAAAGTTTAGCCACAAGGACTTCAAATATTGCTGGAAGAAATGAAGTGAAGGGTAATGGTTGAATAAATGATACTATGTGAGTGTAATAGAATAATATTATTACACTAGAAGAAATGAATGGCAAGATGGACATTTTAGGAGAAACCTAGGGAAATATATGAACTAATTCACAGTACAGGGGGCAGAGATACTCTTATTTAAACTTTGTATCTATGCCATTGTTTAGTACAGTGTTGTGGTTATAGTACACATACCTAACAAATAAAATGTTTTCCTTTTTTGGCTTCTTAGCAAGTACTATTCTTCTCCTCCAATAGCTACAGAGAAAAGAATAGGAATAGAGAAATGAGCATTGGGCCCAAAAACCAAATAAGCATAAAGGTGATTTCATTGACTGCTTTTTGACATCTTTGTATCCCACAAAGAATCTAGCACCATTTAATATACTCAGTAAGTCCTCAATAAATAAATGTTAAATAAAATTGTTCATAACAATTGTGAGACAGTGTAAGATACTCAAATATAATTTAACAAATATATATCAAGTACTTATTATGTACAAATAATTATACTAGGTACTACAAAAGACACAAAGATAAAATATGCACTCTGCCCTCATGAAACTTATTATCTAATATAAAGTGTCATATGAATACTTAAAGATGACTTATTAACAGCATAATTTTAGCACTGTGCTTTATTACATTATAATCCCTTGACAAATGGCCTCCTATGTAACTGTAACTTCTCATTAATCATTCCATTCCATTCTTCTTTGTATTTTGAATAAATGAGAGTTAACTGTGGCTGGTTCTGAATTAATCCAACCTAAAAAGTATTTATTAAATAATAATTATGTGGAAGGTGCTATATGCTAGATACTAGGGATACAAAGACAAAACTAAAAACAGTCAAAGCCTCCAAGGAGCTTGTATTCTATTGGGAAAATAAAGTATGTAAACAGGTAAGCATATACGTGATAATTTGATGAATTAGAGAAATTAACAACTATGAGCAACAAGGAAATGGCACATGAACCAAGCTTTAAATAAAGCAGGAGAATGAATTTAATAGATGAAGTGAGGGAGAAGTGCATTCTAGGATTGTGGCTATGTGCAAAAGATAAAAGTCTCACAAGAAATGACGCACCAAATTCAAAGAATAACATGCCCATTAAGTGGAGTAATGCAATAACACCTAAGAAGGAAGCCTGGAGACAGACTGAATAGTCTTTAAATAAATACAAATGCAGATATTTGTACAGGCTGTTGTTCTGTCCTTCATTCTAGAAGAGGACCATGATATCAAAGAGGTGATGTCATGACATGCAAATGAGTTGGATTTAAGTGAGTGTGGGGTATAGTCATCAGTCTTACTTTCTTCTCTAGTCAGCTGGGTCCAGTAGCAAGATATAGATCAGGAGGGCTGGATATTGCTTTGGATGCAGGGGAGACCTTGGCTGTAAGGAAGTGCTGAAGGTACTTTAGCAGGGGAGTGACAGGCTGATATCTGTATTTAAGATTACTTTGGTAGCTATGTGGAATACGGAATGGAGAAAGGAGAGAGTAGAAACCAATAACCCAATTACAATAGTCCAGATTTGGATCTGAACTAAAAAAGATGACTATATGGACAGAGTAGTCAAATGTGAGCTATATGGATGGGATTGATAAGATTTGGCAATTGATTGAAGATGGGGTATTAGGGAGAGGACACATGAAAAGATGACTAAAAGACTGTGGATATGAGTCCTATGAGGAGCAGTTAAAGGAACTGACTAGAGAAGACCTGAAGGGTGCATGATAGCAATCTTCAAGTATTTGAAGAGTTGTCAAATGGAACAGAAACTAAACTCGGTCTTCCTGAACCAGAAACAGCAAATGGAAGTTGCAAAGTGGTCACTGAAGCTTGACATAAGGAAAAACTTTCCAACAAAAAATAAAAACTTAAAATGTTATGGGCTGCCCTCTGTATAAAGTAGTTTCCTCCTCTCTGGAGGTCTTCAAGTAAAGACTGGTTGATTCAATCAGACAAATGTTAAGAGGATTCTTTTTCAAATATGTATCAGTCTAGATGGCCACTGAAAAAATTCTAAACAAATTTAAAATTTAAATTTTACTAAAAAATTCTGATTTAATGAAATGTTAACTATATTTTGACCACTCCAATATTCTATTTTCTTCCATCCATTTCACAGATTTTTTTTTTTAAGTATTTAGCTCTCCCTCTTGTGCTCAAAAAGTATACTTTCTTAGAGTTGGAGATTTTCTCACCTCAAAATTACTTTTCAACTTTTGCAATTTGGCTTCTGCCCTCATCATTCAATTGAAAATACTTTCTTTATCTTTTAAAAAAAAAATTATTTATTTATTTATTTTTACTCTTCTTGATCTTTCTATAGTATTTGACTGTAAATCGCTGTCTAGATATTCTCCCCATACTGTGTTTTCATGACACTCCTCTCTTCTGGTTCTCCTTCTATTTTTCTGGCTGCTATTCAAAGTCTTTTGCAAGATTATCATCCAAGTCACTCTCACACATGGGTGTGCCCAAGGCCATTCTTCTCTTTTTCTCAGTGGTCCAATTTCTACTGATTTGTGCGTATATACAGTCCCTGTCTGTCCCTTATTACCCATTATCTTTGGAACACTTTCACTTGAATGTCCCACAGAAGCTTCAAATTCAATATATTCAAAATATAACTCATTCTTTCCTCCATACCCTCTCTTTTTCAATAATCTCTATTTCTAATGAAGGTACTAAAACGTTTCTGGTCATTTAGGTTTTCAACTTTATCTTAATCCTTTGCTCTTCCTTCTCTTTTAGTTTTTACATCCAATTAGCTATCTTGTCAAGTCTTAATATATTACAAATTAATGAATTATACATTTGTGGCTTCTCTCCATTCACCTCAGTTTAGTCACTCACTTTTTTTTTACCCAGACGATAATAGACCCCTAATTGTTTCCCTAGTTCTAGCCTCTGGCTTCAAAAAAGGTGACAAATTCTTAAGATGTAGGTTTGACCCTGTCACTAAACTAATGAAGAAATTGCAGTGACTCTTTGCTGTGTTGAGGACACAGTCCAAACCTCTGGTTTGATCCTTAAAACTTCTAACCTAAATTTTAATACTTATGGCACATTACAGACTCCCACATTCTAGTCAAACTTACCCACTTCATTGTTCCCCTTGCATGTCATTCCATAACTCCCCTCTATGCCTTTTACCTGGAATGCACTCCTCCCTCATCTTCACCTCTTAAGAACCCTCTACTTGTTATATCCTACAGGAAAGCCTATCCTGATCCTAGAAGTTGTTAATATCTTCTTCCTGGAAATTCCTTTGTATACAAGATATCCCAAAGGCCTTAGTGCATTTTTTTTTTTTTTTTAGCTTAAATAAGCTTAAAACTATACAAAGACTTTAGGACACTGTGTATTTTGAATTTAATTTTCTGTACCCATACACAATAGAATAAAACTTCTCTGAAGATAGGGATTATTTGACTTATGTTTTTATATCCTCAGCAGTTAACACAGTGTCTGGCACAAAGCAAATACTTAATAAATGCTTACTGAACTGGACTGAATTTTTTGTTATGTTTTGATCTCACTGTACAATCTTACTAATTTGCCTTGATTTCACCAGAATTTTTTTTGGGGGTAGGATCCACATTTTTCTTTATTCCAAACACATTATTTCATGCTTTTAACATTTTCTTCCCTTTTGCTGACCTTTTAAGATCCTAAAAATTGAGCTTGGTCAAATATTTCCAGTCAATAAAAACTGGGGGGGGGGGGAAGAGTCCAACCACAAAACCACAAACAACTATTATCTATTTAGTAAAGGATACCCTAAGTTGGAGATATGTGATAGGAATGCTTAAGGCAAAAAGAAAACCAGATAAAAGGTAGAACGTCTACCAAAGTTAGAGTGATTAACTTGTCACATAAATATGTTTAAGACAAAATGATCCTGCACTAAAAACTATTAAAGAGGTCTCCTGCTGATATTTTATCACCAAGCATGTCACGCTGTTTTTCTTTTATTGAAAAACAACTGAAAATCAGTATACAAAGAATAGTTATAACATCTTTTAAAAAATAATACATGCTTTGTCTTACTTTGTCTCAAAAAATCAAGTGCCTCTTATATAGCATATTCCATAACCAAAACAAATTAATGTATATCACTGAGGAAACAGGAATTTCTCTGGATGTATTTTAGAGCTTTTATTGAGTATTATACAAATTATGAATGAATATATTTTATTTAGAAACATGTTATTGACAGAAATTTATCAATAATAATGTGGGTATTGTCAAGGGCCTGTCAATATTAATGTAATTATGATTAAGGGGATAACATGGATTTTAGCTATAATACCCAGTAACATCTCCTACATTGCTGCTATCAATATAAGCCATTATTATTGACTTGTTCTGAGACTCTCAGTACTAGATGTATTACCATTAGGCATATTTGTCAAAGCATACTGCCTACAAAAATTCTACATTCAAATTTACGGGTCTGTAAACCTTATCAGCAGAAATACATGATTCCCAAATAACATCCAAGGTGTTATCTGTCCCATGACCTTCCTTGCTCCTGCCCCAACACATATTTACACATAGAGAAGCTATACTATTCCAATTCTACAACTAATTTCTAGAATGTTATGCTCCTCTAATTCTTCTAGTAATCAAAGAGGATGAGGCTGAATGTTTCATTAGCCACTTCAGTTTTTAAAAAAAAGCATAAGGGGAAACATACACATAACCAACCCTAATTTAAAGAGTAGGGGACAGTTATGCAAATTTAATTCTGTGATTGGAGATTGCTAAGCTTATTGCCCATACCCAAATATTTTATTTCCTTTGTGTAGTCAGATAGATTTACTGTCTATTGTATTGAAATCAATACTAATAAATGGGACATGCATCAAAGAGGGATTTAGCAGAACAGCTATTCCCAGAACACATTACAAGCATGGGTAGAAGCGGACAAGTTATCACTAAGTTTTCTTATGAACAGTGTGACTTTCTGGACAGTGAACAGGATTGAAGTGGGAAAATGAGTTCAAAACTCACTTCCTTCACTGACTTACTAAATGATTTTATGTAAGACAGCTTTTAATCCCCTTTACTTCTTCCTGTCTTCCTATTTCCTTTAGATTATAAGGAGTTACCTTATAAAGATGTAGTGCTTGATTATTCTAAATTCTAATGCTCATTTTAAAATTATGCAGCTATATTTTAACAAATAAAGAATGCCTAACATGACACTATTTTTTTTTAAAACAGTTTTGACAACTTAAAAGTGTTTGTCAATAGTGCTGTATTTTATAAGTTACATTTTCTAAGAACAAAAGATCTTTTGGTGAAAAGTTAAAGACAACATCAGCATCTTTTATGTTTTATTAATCTTTTTGAAATCAAAAACTTTTTTAAAACTATGTAAAAAGTAGTAGTCCTTTTGAGTTGTTTTGGTCTTGTCCTCCTTGGACCCCTTTTGGGGTTTTCTTGGCAGAGATAATGGAGTGGTTTGCCATTTCCTTCTTCAGCTCATTTTACAGATGAAAAATTGAGGCAATAAGGTTAAGTGACTTGCTTAGGATTACATAGCTAGTATGTTTGAGCTATGCCACCTAGTTGTCCCTTAATCTGTTATTTTTAATCTCAATTATTTTAATTGAACATAAACTTTTTACTGTTCTTTCTATAACTGTAAAGCAAAAAAAAACCTTGAAAGGAAAGAAATATTATAAAAATGATGCTTGGATAATCATAGAACAAATTTTTATTTTAGACTTGTGTTTTAGTTTTGACTCTGTCGCTGACATTCAATGTAAGTAATGTAAGTCTTAGTCTTTTCATCTGTAAAACACTCACCCTACCATCCTTACATTCTTGAGATCTTCACATTCAGATCTTAAAAAGAGGAGAAAAACCAAAGATAATAAGTAGTAAAACAATTATTCTCATCTTCAAAAGTACGTAATGGAAAGCACAGATTCGGAGAGGGAAAGAAACTACAGTACAGTAGTACAAATCAAAGAACAAATGAGACATCTACATTGACAAGATAAGGTGATAAAGAAAAAAGAAAGATCAGGTAAGAAATAAAGCCATCCCCAAAAGACATTTAAGAGTACAAGGAAAATATAAAGTGGAGGTATGCTCAAAAGATAAAAATAGATACATTAATATGACATGAAACAAATAAGAAGTGAAGGATAATGGAGGGAGTGGGTTTTTTTTAATTTTATTTAAATAATAGAACTCTTTCAGAAGCCAGAATAGTTACAGATCTAGGGGCAAGGGCATGGGCCTGTGCCAGGATTCTAATCAAAGGATGAAGAAATAAGCAATTTAGAGGCAGACGTCATAGCTTGAGAAGTAAACAGTAAGATTAAACTGTTGGAAGGAAAGTGCTCTAGGGCCTAATTACCCCACAGCTGAGTACAGCAAGACTTTTGAGGACTGTTTAAGCAGCTGTCTTTGGCAGCAATTTTCAATGGCATATAGGAGAAAGGCAAAATGACCAAAAATGAGACAAGAGCTATTAATAATGAGAATTTAAAATGAGGGAAGGGAAAGTACTAGAAATTGGAGACCACTAGTATTACACAACATTATACAAGACTTATGCCAATATGTAAATTCATTTTATGCCAATATAAATTCACCACTTACTATAAATGACAGTAAGAATAGAATTTGGGATGATACATGAAATTGTGAGGTTTGCCTATTAAGGTACGGAAAATGATTGGATTTTTTGGTTGTAATTAAGATGACTAATGAACTTTTGACTATTCAAATCATGATTTTCATCTTCAAGATCACAAAAAAAATAGAATGCCAGACAGTGAAATATGAAGATATTATGCTAACAAGACCATCATGCCTATGGTGGTTCTCAATGCACCTAGTGTTTAAAAATATATATAAGGGTAATAAACGAACATGGTCTTGTATGTTATTCACAAGGAATCATTACCAAATGTGAGAGGAAGACTAAAATGGAAAGATACAAAAAAGACCAGGTCCATTTTAGCCTTCTAGCAAATATCACAATGCCAATAAGAGAAAAAGTGAACATGGTGGGTTCCTTTTCACCGGAAGGCTTCAAGTAGAACCCAAATGGCTATTTGTCAGGGATATTATAAAGTGGTAATTCCTTTTCAGGTAGGAGTAGATGGTCCCAGGATCACTTCTAATTCTAAACTGTCAGGAAAGTAATAAACATAAAAATAAACATATAAACACAAACATGTATACACACACACACACATATATTAGTATGGTAGAGCACAAAAAGCACTGGTATGAGAGTATGAGTTCTAGTATTCACCCTGCCACTAATCTGTTCCAGTTGTTCAGTCTCTGTAGGCTCAAGTGTTTCTGTTTGTATAGGAAAGTTCAGTAGATTATCATTAAGGTCCCTCCCTCCTAGTTCTAAAATTCTATGATTTTTGTTATCTCATTACTTCTCTAATGAAACAATATTTCTAAGAGGGAGGAACAAGAGAAAAAAAAGATGATAAGGAAAGATGTACAAATGCAGTAGGAGAAATTGTTTAAAAGAGGGGAGATCATACTTGGTTCTTTTTAAGTTTTAATTCCATAAGGAACATAAAAAGATTAAAAAATAACTAAGTAGATAGACTATAAATCAAAGAACAAAAGTTTGGAATAGACAGAAAGGGAAGAGAATAAATGAAGAAAACAAGAAATCTTTCTTACAGAAAAGATGTACAGAAAAAGGGGGGAAAAATCCCTAAAAAATAAAATAAACTGAAAGAAGTAGATGAAAAAAGATTTTGGCTGTAACACTGAACTGAGAAGGGAAAAAGAAAGGAAAGAAAAGGGGGGGAGAGAATTAAGTAAATGAAAGAAATATAAATTAGGAAAAACTACAAAACTAGGGAAAGGGCTGAGAAAAAGAAGGGTGGGGAAGGTGGGTGAATAAGTTAAGTGCTTATGGGAATAGGGTTGCAACAATGTAGATTAGGCAAAACTAATGGTAGAGCCAACCCCTCCTCTTTCCATTTTTTTTTTAATACTAGACACAAAAATAGAGGAAAATGTAAACAAAATTCTCATAACTTTAAATGGGGATAGAGTACAAGCCCTAGAGTCAGGAGGTCTAAGCTCAAATCCAGATATAGATATTTAAAAATTGTGTGACCCTGGGCAAGTCATTTGATTCCAATTGCCTCTCCTTCCTCTTCCCCACCCAGTGTAAATGGATTGAAAAACATAATAAAACAAGATTGACAGTAGAAAAACAATATTATCTTATGGCTTCAAGAGATATAATACAAGAAAAGATATACACAGAATAAAAAACAAGAGACTAGAACAAATTAACTATGCAAAGTTGCAATCATATTAGACAAAGCAAAAACAAAAATCTACAATATGAAGTAAATTATACTCAAAGGAACCATAAGCAAACCAACATTAACATTCAACTTATGTGTTCCAAATATCATAATACTTAATTTTATAAAGGAAAAGAAAATTGAATGACAAAAAGATACAATAATACAATAACAATAGGAGGCTCTAATGTCTCTCTTTAAGATTTGGGCAAACCGAACAAGATAAATGAAAGGGAAGAGATGGAACTGAACAAACTTAGGGAAACTATAGCTAAAAGATTTACAGTGTCTTCTAAGTGGAATAAATGTATTTCTTAGCTTTACAAAAACTGACCATATGCTAGAGCACTGAGATATTACAAACATGTGAAAAGAGAAAAAGTAAAGAAATCCTTTATGAATCAGAATACAATAAAAACTGTAATCAATTCAGAGAACACAAACAAAAGACAGAGACCCAAATGAAAACTTAAAAATGAAATCCTAAATAATGAATGAGTCAAAGAAAAAAAAATCACAGAAACAATAATTATGTGAAAGAAAATGATAATGATAAAGCAACATACTATAATTTCTGGGATGTGGCCAAAATAGTTCTCAGGGAAAACATTATATTTCTAAAACTATATTAATAAAATAGAAAAGGATAACTAAACATGCATTTAAAAATGAGAATGTCAACAACAACAAACGAGAGAGATGAAAAAATCACAAGAGAAATAGAAAAAAATTGGATTGAGACTAGAGAAACTTAAAAAAAAAACACAAAACCCCAAACTCAAAACTGGCTCTTAAGAAATATTATTAAAACTGATGTGTTTAACCACTCAGATAAAAAAGAGAGAGCCAAATGTCAAAATAACAAAGCAGCAAATGAATGAGGTCAAATCATAACAAACCCATAAGACATAAAAATGATTAGAATATACGGTATACATCTACATGCTAACAAAGCTGTAAATACAAAATAGAGGACTATCTTCAAAAATATAAAATATCAAACTAACAAAACACCAGACATCTTAAGCAATTTAATATCAGAATAGGAAATACAATTAAACTGTGAAGGAGCTATCAGAAAAAAAGGAAGACAAAAATAAAAGCAAAAACTTCTGTTCCTGATGGGTACCCAGGAAAATTCTATCAACCTCTTAAGGAACAAACCAACAATTAGTACATTGTGTTATTCTCAAAATCTGAAGAAGAAAAATTTTTATTAGATTTCTTTTTTTATGAGACAAAGTCTCATTAGGATATTAGGACATAGTCTGAATAGCTAAACCAGACAGAGATAAAAACATCAAAATACCTTAGACCAATATTATTAACAAATGTTGATTCAAAATTGTAAATAAAAATCTTGTTGGACTATAGCAATTCATCAAAGAAATCATTCATTATGACGAAGTTAGATTTATATAAGGAATGCAAGATTCAACATTAGGAAAACAATCTATGTAATTTTTAATATTAAAAGCAAAAATATCCAAAGCCATTTAATTATCTCAATACATGCTAGAAAAGCATTTATCAAAGCATAACACTCATTGTTAAAACCATACAAAGTATAGGTATAAAATATTTTTGCATGATTAAAAATATATATATCTAAAACTAAAAAAGAGCATCATGTTCAATGGAAACTCCTAGACTCTTTGCCAATAAATCACAAGGATTTGCTAGCTATTTCCCTGCTACTATTTAATAAAAGTTCTAAAAATGTAAGCAATAGCATTAAGATTAGACAAAGAAGTTCAACATGTAAAAACAGGCAAAGAGGACAACATTATCCCTATTTACTAATGACATAAGGATTTATTTAGAAAATTCTATTGAATCACCAAATTTGTTATAAAGGAAGGCTTTCTGGTTGAGATGAGGGAGAAGGATAAAGGGGAAAATAATCTGAGGCAGAAATAAAAGATATCAATACAATCTACTTATAAAAATAATCTTTTCAAATTTGCAAATAATGGTTAGAAAAATAAATCCAAACAATTCTGAATTTTTACTTCATATACCTTGAAAAGAGGCAACAAAAATAAGAGATGGACATAGTATTGATTGTAGAAGGTAAAGGAAGACAAGCATACTCACACATTGTTGATGGAGCTGTGTTTTGTTCCACTCACTTGAAATACTATTTGTAAGTATATCTAGAGGCCAAAATAATGAATTCTCTGAAGTTGATTCATTCTTATAATTTGCACTGCATGTTCCCATTAGGCTTGAACCAGTGATCACCTTTTACAGAACTATAACTTTAAAATATGTGAATTTGAATACATGTGATCATTTTAGGGGATTCATTATTTCCACTAATCTAGCTATATGTTTTTTAAAAGTGACTAAAATGTCCTTAGCTTTTGCCCCAGAGATTCCATTGTTAAAGAGCTATCTGAAGGAGGTCAATGATAACAAAACATTTATAATAGCACTTTTTAGAAGTAGCAAATAACTGGGATTATGGCAGATGTCCATTAACCTCAAAATGATTAAATAATTTGTGGCAACTGTAATGAAATACCAAATATTAATAAATCAGGGAAACAGGAGAAAATTGGTAAGAATTCATATAGAATGAAATAAGCAAAACTAGAATATCATTATATATCAGGGATGGGGGACTTTTTTTTCTACTAAGGCCCATTTCTATATTCATAATATCATTTGTGGGCCATACAAAATTATCAACTTCAAAAAAAAAAATTGTCAACTTCAAGAACTCAAGCAGTGGGAGGTTGCTGTCACCTGCAATTGCTTTGGCAGGGTCGGATGAAATGATTTCGACAGCTTTATATAGCTAGACATTCCCCACCCTGCCATGTAAATCAACAAGCATTTATTAAGTGCCTACTCTATAAGAGGAACTTCAATGGATATAAATGCGATGATTAAACTTGGCTCCTGAAAAGAGTAGAAAGAAAATGTACTTTCTTCTCCCTATGGATAAGAAATGTTACACTGTCATAGATGGTCAAATTATTAGTTTTGCTGAATTGTTTTTTAACCTCTATTTCTTCTCAAGTTTCATTATGAGAGAGCTATATGAGCAGAAAAGAAAAATTCTGAAAATACGATGGAAAAATAAAAATTATCAATAGAAATAATTTAAAAAAAAAGCAATCTAGCTCTGGGGTGATCATACTCTTGAAATAAACCTTGCTTCACTCTAGAGTCACCTTTCAAGCAGTCATTCCTTGGACTCTGATTTGAACCTAAGCACAGATAGAAACATCAATCAGATTAATAGGGAATAATATAATTCCATGTCATGTTTCAGTATTTGTGACCCTATTTAGGATTTTCTTGGCAAAGATACTGTAGTGGTTTGCCACTTTTCTTCTCCAGATCATTTTACAGATGAGGGAACTAAGGCAAATAGGGTTAAGTGATTTGCCCAGGGTTATACAGATCTTGTCTGGGGCTATATTGTAACTCAACTCTTTCTAACTCCAGGCCCAATGCTCTATCTACTGTGCTACCTAACTGCCCAATATTATTATAGCTAACATGTGCCAGTGGTGTAGTGAATAGGCATGAAAGCAGGAGACTTATTTTTCTGAGTTCAAATCCCATCTCAGACATTTACTTAGCTGTGTCACCCTAGGCAAGTATCTAGTATTTTTGCCCAGAAAACTGCAAATGTAGTCACTGAGTAGGATATGATTGAAAAACATGTGCCAGGAATGATGCCAAGTGCTTTACAAATATTTCATATGAATTAAGCCACGGACATCTATAGGAATACTGGAGTTGACAAAAACTACAGATCTTTTAACTCTGATATAGAGCAAGCAATCCAGGTTAAGATTCGGAAAGAACTCTGGAGTTAAGAGTCAAAAGGGCTAGGTTCTATTCTCAGTTGGGTAAGGTTGGCGAAGTCAGGATACAATATTTATAGTTCTTACCTCATGGGACTATTGTGAGGTTAAGATGGGATAATGTATATCAAGTGATTTGTGAACGGGAAAGCAATAAGTGTTGGTTATTATGTGATTACAAAATAAAATCAGGAAAATCTTCAAGTATCTGAAGACTTCCATTTTGGAAAGGGAATATGACTTATTTTCTTTGGTCTCAGAGAACAATAATCAAATATAAGTAGAAGTTGCAAAGAAGCACATTTAGGCTTAGTGAAAGAAAAAAACTTCCTAACAAAGTTGTCTAAAAATGAGGTGAGCTGCTTCAGGAGATAGTAGGTTCCTTCTCATTGGAGGTCTTCAAGCAAGGCTGAAAGTCTACTTTAGGGGAATGTCACAGGAGAGATTCCTTTTTGGCATGGATTAGATTAGGGTATTACTAAGGTCTCTATTTTGTGATTCTGGGAAACAGGTAAACTTTGGCCTAAAGGAAAATGTTTACAGGCTTTGGAAAAGGAAAATGGGAAATTTAAGTAACAAAGAATAAAAATCTTAGACGCAGAGGTTTTCCACGACAGCAGAAACACTGAATCATATAAGTATGTTGAAGTCAGAAAGGATACTAGCAAGAATCAATTGAACAATAATTCAATAAGTATTTATGAAGCACCAGGCACTGTGTTGGATTTTGAGAACACAAAAACAAAAGTGAAATAATTCATACTCAAGGATTTTACATTTTATTAGGGAAGACAAATTTTGCATATATTATTACATAAGGAATGAATACGGGGCAGCTAGGTGGCACAGTAGATATCACACTGGCCAGGGAGTCAGGAGGACCTGAGTTCAAATGTCACCTCAGACATTTGATACCTAATAGTTGTGCGACCATGGGCAAGTCACTTAACCCCAACTGCCTTGTGGCATTAAAAAAATACAAAATAAAAACAATCTAATTAAAATGCAAAATACTAATTGAGAGGTCATTGGGAAAATGGAGATACATATGATAAAGCTTGTAGAGGGGAATCTTGAAAAAGAGGAAAGAAAAAAAGAAAAGAAAAAGAAAATTTATATTTAGAAGAAACTAATAAATGATTAAAGAAGGATTTAAAAATGTGTAGCTTAGTGATAAATCAACAAGTATTTATTAAGTACCTACTATGTGCTAGGTAAAGAAAAGTAAAAAACAGTTTTAGCTCTCAAGAAGCTCACAATCTAATGGGGAGATAATATGCAAATAATGGCATACATCAAAACCTATAAGAGAGAAAATTAGAGATAATCTTTGAGAAGAATTAGGTTTCTTTGAGAAGGTAGGGGTTTAGCTGAGAGCTGAAGGATATCAAGAAAGCCAAAAATGAAGGAAAGAATTCCAGGTTATGAGGAAAAGATAGGGACATGTGATGAACAAACAAGAGGCCAGTGTCACTGTATCTTAAGATGTGGAAGGGAATGAGCTTCAAGGAGAATTATAAAGGAAAAGTAAAACAGAAATATCTTTTATCATAAAAATCCTGGGACAATTACATGACAAAGTAGGTTAAAAGTCTTTGAAAAGTACCAAGCTTGTTCTGTCTGTCAGTATATAAAGCATTTATGCTTGCAGGAATCTCAGATAATCTGTTCCAACCTCCTCACTGATCAGTTTAGGAGATTTGGGTCCAGACAAGTTAATTGACCAGCCCAAGTTCACATCGGTTAGTGATGTGACAGGAAACTTATTTGCTTAGTTGCTTATCACTCAGACCACACAGGAAAAGTGAAAACATGGACACAGTTAAGATGTGAGGAGAGAGAGGAAACTTTAGACACCCCAAGAACCTAGTTCCAAATGGCAGTAAAAAGTCAGAACATTTCACAACTTATGAATAGCTTTCAAGATAATATGAGCAACTTATCTATTTTGCAAAAAGGCAAACTAATGTAATGAACTGGATTAAAAAATTAGAAACCTTGGGATTATTGTCCAAATAATACCTATTATTGAGCTCTTTTCCGTATTTGCAAAATACAAATACTTGTACTTCCTAGATCATGGGGGGTAATATAAAGAGCAAATGTATGGACATTTACTTCTCTTTAATTTAAGCTTTAAAATAAATATTAGGTTGGTTCAAACTCTTTTACCGACTTCAAGGTTATGAAAAGTGTTTTGTAATTTATAATTGTCAGTATGATTATTACAAATATTTCCTTAGTTAAAAAATTAACAAAGTTGAAATTGAATTTGGTAGTATTTAAAACAAAGTTAAAGTGAATTTGGGCCAACTCTGATTTAAAAAAAAAAATATTTTGCAATTACAGAGTATGGGAGGATTTTTTGAAACTAGTAAATAGTAAGCCCAAATTTTAAATTTAGGACCAAATATTTAGAATTGAAAAAGGTCCTGTGAAATCTGTTATTTATCAAATTTACCGGTTCTGATGAGGAAACAAGCCCAAAGATGTTAATCAACTCATACAAAGGTGTTAAAGGGCAGTCTTCGGATCATGCCATTACTCTGTTATTTTTTCTTGGATAAAATGCAAACTTCTTTACTCTTAATAATCTGGCTCCAGCATACCTTACATGGCTTATTATGTATTACTTTTTTTTTTTAAACAAACACTAAGTAATTGCTTTTTTTTTTTGTATGTGTTCCAAGAAAGTGACAGTAAATGACACATAGTAATAAATAATTTTTGTTTCATTCATTTATGCCTACTTGTAGTCTCTCCTACAAGTTATTCCACATCTCCAAGACTTTTCGTTCTGTTTGCAGGGCTTGGAATGCACTCCCCCTTCACTTCCACCTCTTAAAACCTTTCATCAAATCAAAGCTCAACTCTAGCGCCATTTATTTTCCAGAGATGCTGATCTCTTAAGAGGCTAATATTCCCCCTGGATCCATGGACTTTTTACCTATTCTGTATGTACTTATACGTGTATACACTGTCTCCAATCCCTCCCTTTCAAAACGAAACTAGTAGCAAGGTGCTTTACAAATATTATCACATTTGATATTCACAACTCTGGAAGACAGATATGAAGATTTTCATTTTATAGTTAAATAAATCGAGGTAGACAGGGGTTAAATAACTTGCTCAAGGTCACTCAATTAGTAAAGAGGCTACATTTGAACTCCAGGCCCAGCACTTGGTCTTTGTTTTTATGACTATGACTGGAACATGTAAGAAACTTAGTAAAGACTTGTTAATTGATAGTTCACTTTATGCCACTGCATGGACTGTTACAAAAAATTATTTTAAGTACGGGGCAGTACTTTATTTAAAAAAGTGATACTGCAACTTTTGGCTCTCAAATTGTATTAAATGCCATCAAATTCTTCCCCTTTACAGGAAACTAATTTTCAAATAATTGAGCCCTCTCTTAGCCGGTTTCCATTTCTAATTATTTTTACGTTAATACAGAAGCACCTGAAGTGAGCATGCTTATTGCAAAATGTTAGGAATTTGCTCCTGAGGAATTGTAGCGGAAAAGGCAGGAGATTCGTCTATCCAATAATGAGACGGGCATTGTCACAGGGCCTTCAGGGATCCGGGAACGCCGGAGCCCGGAAGAACCCCTCAAGGCCCAACGTGGCCGGGTCTGGCGCGTCGGAACTCCAAAAGGAGGCCTCAGGGCGAAGCACAGTGAGCTCCCAAAGAGATCCTCGGAGCTCTCGGACTTAGCCTCAGGCACTCCAGGGGGGTCAAGGAGCTGCAGCAGTTTCCGCCAGGTTTCCTCTTCCCCGCCCTCCTTTGTCGGGGCACTTAGGTTTGCTCCTACCTGGAACAGAGGAAGCCGGTCCGCGGGCGTAACCACGCAGGCCAGAGCTCGCGGACCGGGACCCCAAAAGGGCAACTCCCTGAGCTAGGGAGGACGAGGCGATTGGCCTACCGGCTGTCAATCATCGCACGCACACAGGCTGACACCAAGGAGCCGACGCCGATCGGGATGATGTGGGAGAAACGACGGTCCAGAGTTTCTCGGAAACATTCAGTGAATGCTTTCCCCTCCCCCCCCAACGCCCCCGCCCCCAACAAGTCAACCTCGGCTCCCCGAGGGACATACTTCCGGAACCTGGGGCTTCCGGATCGATTCCGGACCCGGAAGTAGCTGAGGCAAGGGGAGCACAAGAACATCTCTCCAAACACACGCACCCCCAATATTACACACACATCTCCCTGTATTCCCTCCTCCCCCCACCTTTCCGCGTTTCAACCTCTTTGATTTAAGCCGAGACAAGGGCCCAAAACAAATTAAAAAACGCACCTAAATAAGCCGAAACCACAATTTGTATGTACAAAGGCGCGATGATTGGTCAGTCCGCCACATGGAGACGAAGGGGCACGCTGATTGGTCATCGTATCTAAAAGGTTGTACTTCTCAGAAGGTCTTCAGGATTTGTCAGTGTACGCTTTGTCCTCCAGTGTTTTCCAGGAAGAGAGCTAATAAAAATAGAATAAAGTAGCGAGAAAAGAAGGGAACAGGGAGAAATAATTGAGGGGAAGAGAAGGAGCAGTGGTGCCCAAGCAGGAAAAACTAACGGGGAATTTAGTCGGCTCTTGCCTGAATACCAGGCAAGTTATAGAGCTGGAAGGGGCTTGAGAAATGACGGGATTGCAGACTCAAATTTACTGTGGACTGAGTTTGCAGCGTTATAGCGAAAAAGATCTTTTAGCCACTGGGGTTTCGGAGGGGTAAAGACCTTTAAGATCTTAGCTTACAGGTATCCAATGCTGACGCATCAGCGTGGATGCTTTTGATCTATGCTGTACAGTAACCCCAAAGAGCTTCACTAAGGGCTTAGCAGCTGGAAGAAAAGCTCTCCATTGTGTGCATGGGCAGGGACACATAAAATCATAGGATTTTTAATGGAAAGAGACTTTCAGAGAGAAGCTCTAGTCCAGCCTCCCTCGTCCCAGAGAGGTTAAATGACTTGCCCAAGGTCACGCAGGTTTTTTACTAACAGAATCAGGCTTTCGACCCAGGTCCTCTTGACTCCAAATTAAGCTGCTCTTTCTATAACACAATACTGCCTTCTCCTTTTAGATCACAGGAGCTTGCCCCTAGGGGTGCCATTGTACTACAGGTGCACGAGCCATTAGGAAGTTCTTTTCATTGGACAATTGTAACATTCACCTTAGTGTGCTACCTTTAATGTATAATTGGCATCAATACCACTGTCCTGCTTGTCAATCATTGCTACCTCATTTATCAATCTGCAGATCTCAATATCATTCAGAATACGAATAATTGGACGTTTCAGGAAAAAAAATCATTATCAAGCTCTATATAAATAGGAATTTCAAACGCAATGTCAGATTCAATTCAATTTGACAAACATTTTTAAAGCGCCTATTTTGTGTCTTTTAAGGCACTGTGCTAGCCAGACTGGGGATTCAAAGAACAATGAAGCAGTGCCTCTTTCAAGGAGTTTATATATTTTGCTGGGGAAAACAATGTGCACAGATAAGTAAATATAAGTGTAGAGAACTCTAACAACTGGGGTGATCTAGAAAACTTCGAAGACGTTTAGCTAATCCTTTAAGAAAAAGGGAGGAAGTTTGAAAAAAAAAAAAAAAAAGTAGGATGGATACTGATAGGCAGAGGTATGGCGAAAAAATGCACCCCAGGCATGGGGACCAGCTGTGTATGAAAGCATAGTTAGGAGATAAAATTTCTGAGTTTAGGGAAATTTTTTTAGTTTAATTTTGTTGCAATATAGAGTGCTCAAATATGAAATGTCTGGAAACAAACAGGTTGAGTACAAATTGTGCAGGTCCTCAAAAGCCAGGTTGAGTTTCTATTTTATCCTATACAACAGAAAGACAACGTTTTTGAGAAAGGAAATAATACTAAGCCTGTTTTAGGAAGCTCAGTGGGGCACAAATTTTGTTTGTATTTATACCCCCAGCATCTAAATAATGCCTTGCTCATAATAGTTGCTTAATAAACATTTGCTGAATTGATTAAAAAAAATTTTTTTAAACTATCACTTAAAAAGTTGGTTGTCAGCTAACTGGAAAACTCAGCTATCCAGAATGATTCATTCCGTAGGATTTCCAGTTAGCTAAGATTTCCCTGTAGCTACATGTTCACTTATATCGTTGCTGAATATGCAGAAGTCATTGGCTGTGTAATAGAATTTCAGATGAATTTATTTTGTTAAAGAGTATCAATTCATAGACAGGGAATAACCAGATAATGACAACCTGGGCATAACAATGAATCAAGCTCCTTAAGTAAGTGCTTTGTCTTTAGAGATGGTAGTTGAGGTTATGAACCCCCTTTTTAAAAATACTTTTGTGCTCTTTTATGTTCTTGCATAAATATTAAAGGGACAGACCTATTAGTAATGCATAATGTTTCTTCAAATGTATTTTCCTGGGAGTCTGGGTTATATACACTAATTTCTTACAAAATCATCGGAAAACTATTGTGGAATCACATAACATGTATATAGATATACCTATATTTCCTTGAGAATTTGTAAAAACTTACTTTGGTTTGATAATCACAGAGCAATTAACAATAAAGCAAGACAGTTTTCCTATTCAAGAAAAAAAAAATTCCAAAAGCTTTATGCTAATGTCTCAACTGCTAACTAATTTGTTTTAAATGCTTTCATTGATTTACATAGTAGTTGAGACTATAGGATTCGTCTAACATTTTAGATGAAATTTTATAAATATAATGAGGGATAATGAATAGAATACTATGCTTCGGATCAGGTTTAAATTCTATCCTAATTCTTTGACACTTCACTATCAAGGTAGACTTCCTGAATCTCAGTGTCTTTCACATATAAAATGTGAATAATGTAAAGAGTAAGTTATTTGTACATGTGCTTTGTTTTTCATATTAGCCTTATGGAAATACTTAAAAAATAGAAACTATATTCTTCCTTATAAACAATTAAACATGTTTAAAATTTGTCATGCTTATGCTTAAAGATAGATTTCTGAAATTCATAAGATAATAAGAACTAGAATAATAATTTTTTGTGCTAAAATGATGGTTGTATTAATAATACACTTAAAGATGACAGAATAAGTGTTATCAGTATTATTTTATTTGAAAGATGGTTCATTTCTCCATGACTTCAATGACAATTTTTAAAATGACCAAAACATCTTAAATTTTTCTGATATAGTTATGTAATCTGAAAAATAATGAAACAGATCACTTTAAAATGTTTAGTATTTATGTTTTAAAAAGGGAAATTATATTTTTCTAAGGTGTGAAAAATATGTACTAGATTTATGTAAAAAAGAAAGCATTTTTTTTGCAGAAAATGGATTATTTAGTTTTTTTAGATTAATGATTCAAATAAAATTTTTCCCAATTCAATGGACACAGTAACATTGTAATATAGATATGAATCTGAAAAGTTAGATTTTTATGAAAATACAAAGTCATATGTAGATGTTGGCATATAGAAAAATATGAATTTGTACTAAACATTTTGCATTAGATTCCTACACACACTTATGGATGTGACTTATAATTTAATATTTCATTTAAAATATATACTCATTAATATCCCTAATTTCACTTTTTTTTTTTTTGCTTTTTGCTGAGGCAATTGGGGTTAAGTGACTTGCCCAGGGTCACACAGCTAGGAAGTGTCTAAGACCAAATTTGAACTCAGGTCCTCCTGACTTCAGGGCTGGTGCTCTAACCACTGCACCACCTAGCTGCCCCCTAATTTCACTTTTTAAAAAAAAATCATTAAAAGCAATTATTCAAAGCACATTAAGTATTTTTCTTTTACTAGAAAGAAAAACATTAAACTGAAGACAAATCTTTGTTACAGTTTTAGGTCTAAATTATTCTAAGACTTAAAAAAAACAAGAGAAGGAAACCACTTATAGTAATATTTACTTTTCCTTGAAGAAATATCTTTTAAGTACACTAGAAGGGTCATTATAAAATAAGAATTCTAAACTACAAATCTTAATATGGTGTTTCAACTTTAGACAATTTATCTAAATTGTTTACTATCTTATTTATTTATACTTGATATTTATTTATACTTTCAATCCAGATTTAGTATCCTATTTAGGGAATAAATGAATCCAGGGAAGTGCTTCCACAATTCATAGCTTAGCCAAAAGCAAGCAATAAAGACCAATAACCTTAGAAATGAACTCCTTGTATCAGGATAGAAAGAAAATATATATACCTTTCCTCTTCTCTCTTGGTTCACTCCACATATCCAATCTTTTGTCAAACCTTTTTGTTTCTACCTGCTCAATATCTCTGTTATAAGTCTCCTCATTTCCTTACAATCACCAACCATCCTGGTGTAGGACTCATCATCTTTTGGCTGGACTACTTCACTCACCTTCTGGTTGGTCTCTGCCTGAAGTCTTTTACTATTGCACTCCATCCTCCACTCAGCTGCCAAAATGATTTTCCTAATGTGTAAGTCTAACCATGCCATATTCCTCAATAAACTCCATTGTTTTCTTGTTTTCTCTAGGATTAAATGGGATGCTCTGTTTGGCATTCAGGCTTTTTATGCATTCTTCTCTATTACTCTATGATTCAGAAACTCTGGCACACTTGCTGTTTCTTACACACAAGATTCCATCTCCTGATTCACTATCTTTTGACCAAATGCTCCCTGTCTAAATTCCTCTCTTCCTCCTGGTTTCTTTGACTTTCTCCAAGACTTAGCTCAACTAATGCCTTCTGCAGGAGGTTTTTCTTATCTCCATACTTCCCTAACAAGGATTAGTATCTTCCTATTAAGACAATTTTATTGACTTAAATATTTTGTGTATACTTGGTTATTTGCAAGTTGTGTCCCTTATTGGATTATGAGCTCCTTATACTTGTCTTTCATTGTATCCTCAGCACTTAGCATAGTACTTGGCAGCATGCTAAGACTTGTTGCTTGGCTAATTGTGTGCCATTACTTTTTTCCAAGCTACAAAGCCAAGTGGTATATATTTTTTTATTCTTAAAATTTATGTTTTAGAGTTTGGGTTGATGTATTGTAATCTATGACATAATAATCCCTAAAGATTCTCAGCTTATATGGGCTGTCTGATCTCCAAAAGGTTATTGTCTCAAATAGCTATTAGCTCCCTTTAACATTTCAAGTTATCTTCTTTTTCCCATAGTTCCAACACAGTACTCCTAAGACTTAGATTATTACTCCTTTCCATACTGGATGAGTGATTTACTGTAATATTTTGGGGTAACAAGGTCCAGATCTTTTGTACTATCCTCTGTTCCTAACTCTGGTCATTATGGCTTTGTTCTTTAAGAAAGATACTCTCCCCCGCACCTCCCCCCCCCAAAAAAAAAGCCTATGTAGTCAGAACACCTTTCTCTAGGTCTGGTGACTAAACTTTGAAATTTTGTAAATTTTGAAGTTGAGTCCACTCAAAGTTATTTCACTTGCATATAACTATTTTCAGGAGGTTGATGTACCCTAATCAATCTTAATATAACCCCTAAATACAGTACAGATATATACGTCAAGGCCCATCTAAAAAGGGCAAAAAATTGCTAATTGTATTTCAGTGTCTGAGATCACCTTCAAGATGATTCTTGCTCAAAGTTGGAGCTATCCATGAAATAAATTGTCTAGAGGGCTAAATTCTGAAATTTGCCAAGCAAATTTGAAATTCCTCTACAAGGAGATTGGAATAAATAAACATTGTTCATTAATTTCTCTTTTGAGTCATACAGATGAACATGTATTTTCTACAATGTGCTTCCGCAGGAACTCTATGAATGCTATATTTGCTACCATCTCTTGGAATGGGAAAGTCCAATCCCAGAACTCTCATCTCTGACATGTTCAGATATCCTTGACAAATATATGTAGCTCTGCCCAAAGGCAATCATTACTGAGTTTTTTGGAGGAAGAGAGTGAAAATATACAGACTTCCACATCGCCAACCTCATTGTCACCTCTTTCTCTAAAATGCAGCATGACTATGTAGTATGTTGGCATGCTCTGAACCAAGAAAGTTGGTAAAACAAAGAAGTCCAAAAGAACCAAAGATGATCTGCAAGTTGTTTTTTTTTTTTTTAATAGATCATGAGGATGAGTGGCTCTTTCAAGATGACTCCATCTTCCTGTCATCCAATCAAGTCATCTTGGAGGCAGTCCTAGACACAGAATACCAATTAGGAATTCTCTGCCCTTTTTAGATGGGCCTCTGTTAGATCTTTGATAATAGTTATATTAAAATTGATCAGGATATCTAGATTTCCAATAGTTTTATGCAAGTCGTATAATAAAGAGCACTATACTACAATCTAGGAAACCTGTTTCTGGTCTTGGCTATGTCACTAGCTTCATTTGTTAATCATTTAAGCTTTCTGGACTTTACTTTCCCCAAAATAGATTAGATAAAACTAAGTTATCTTCTACCTATACTCAATTGATCATTCCTCTGTGTTATTTTCCTTACTTGTATTAATATTCATGTTTTGGATTACTAGAGTGTGAAAACTACTGAGTCTAGGTAGGATAACAGGTGTTTGTACTTCTAACATGGCTCAAAAACTGGGATTGTTATACTTCCCATCAAAATCTAGGCATTTGATATAATTATCTCTTAGCAAAGGCATTTTAAAAACAGTAGCTCAAGACATTTCTCTTCCCTAGCCTTCCTCCCTCTCCCCCCAAAAAATCTGGAAAGGGAATATTCTCACAAAGTACAAATAATATCCAAAGGAAGAGTAGGCACAGAGTACAAAGACAGTAAGGCACATGCTAGGGGACATGTGTAGTCAAAGCTTCCTAGTCTTCTAGTATTCTTAATCAGCAGAACTAGGTCTCTTTTGATTTATAGCCAGCTTAATTCTCTGCTGCTAGAGGTTACATTCCTCAAAGCTGCTCCTTTCTTTGAGTATCCATGTTTTTCTAGAGTATCTATCTCTGCTTCTTCAATTGTTTCTCAAACTGACTTTCTACCTGTTGGATAGGGTGTCCTACTTTGTATCAGCAGTTCTTTTACTAGATGCCACAACTGATAGTTGTGGAGTGGAAAAGGGAAGAAAAGAGAGATTTTCCTCTTACTACTGTAGGTGTCTCCTCCAAAATCAGCTCTTAATCTGTTAAACTATTGAACTATAAAATTCCTGAACTGCTGGCTATCTGCAGGGCTTGACTGTTTATAGGACCAATGGGGTGACAAACTTTCAACTTACCCAATCTTGTTGCCCCTTCTCACTCAGAGAGAAATGTTTTACTTTGGAAAGGGGTCACTGGGATTTAACACTTTATTACCACATCAACAATCTTTCCTTCTACTACATCCCAAGATTAAATCATCTGAACCAAAGAGGAAGATTGTAGGAAAAAAAAATCACCCTCCCCTTAATTCTTTTCAAATTCAGTACTTAATTTGTGTATAAAGACTAACAAAGAGTGATCAAGAATTTATTAACTCCCAAGAGGGTGCGTCCTACTTTTGGATTATTGTAATAATTAGAAAGGTTTTTCTTTATATAAAACCAAAATTTATCCCTTTATAAGTCTGATCCCTCTTCCACATTACAACCTTTCAAATACTTGAAGACAGCTAGTGTGTTCTTCTTAAGTTTTCTCCTCTCTAGGCTAAACATCTTCTATTGCTTCATCCAATTTTTATAATAGCAGGGTGTCTTGGGACTTTATTATCTATAAATTTTCAAACTACTTTGGAATAAACATGACTTCAGCTACTTAGCAGGCTAGCGGACAAAAAACTTGTTAGATTTCATTTGATTTTCCTCCATTTCTTGATGGTTTAGTTGTAAATTAGCTCATATTCTTGAATTTGCATAGTTTTATAATTTGTAGAACAAAGACAAAGGAGCTTTTCTTATCTCTTTTAGGTAGATGAACTTGAGTCTAAATTTAGAACTATTTATTAGGGGCAGCTAGGTGGTATTAAGCACCAGCCTTGAAGTCAGGAGGACCTGAGTTCAAATTTGACCTCAGACACATAACACTTCCTAGCTGTGTGACCCTGGACAAGTCACTTAATCCCAATTGCCTCAGCAAAAGGAAAAAAAAAAGAACTATTTACCAATTTTTTACCAATATTTTTGCCCTTTTCATACTGTATGGGTGTCCTTGTTGAGAATGTTATAGAAGAAAATTTTGATCAAGTATGGCATGGGTTGCCTTTAGAGCCTCCTAATTCTAAAATTCAGCATTTTACTGTTAAGTTTGAGAGTCTCATAGAGAGCAAGTGAAGACATGTGGCAATATTATTCAGATAACATTAACTCCAGGATCCTCTTTAGCCAGGAAGTATAGTTTCCTCTCAGGAGAGTTGCAGTGCCTATCAACAGTAGCAGTACTCTAAAAGAGCTTCTAAAAGCTTTTTAAGTGCAATTGACTAGGTATGAATAGTAGTTAATCACTTTGTCACATCAAAGATTATTTACTTCAGATTATTCTACTACCAGAAGATAAAGAGTAATTATTTAAGGGGTGTATCTATATACATATATATTGTATATATGTATACACACATACACACACATATATACATATTAATATACATATATATGCATATATATATATATGTATATATAAGATAACTACATCTTTAGGAAATCATCCAGATTAGGGATGACTTGGGAATCAGTTTTTATATTCATATATATAATTAAGCATATATAAATACAAATACTGTCATGTTGATTGATCATTAATATCATCTGGGATCCTCACAATTATTCCAAAATCCTTTTATTCCTCTCCCATTGCTCCATGCAATGCTTATTTCAAACTTTTATTCTGTCTTTGTCATTGATCTCCCTCTAAAATTCTTACTCTCAGATGATCACTTTATTTCTCACTTTGCTAAGAAAATTAAGGTTAGCATTTAGAAACATAAGTTTACAATTTTTTATTTACAAATTCTCCTTTCCATTTGTATATATATTTACATATATATATGTATATATTACTATTTTTGTTGTGTATGGATGACCTTTTGTTGAGAATGTTACAGAAGTTCATGTATCATCCCTAGCCTGGATGATTTCCTAAAGACCCTCAGCTTGTCATGATCTAATTAATACCTATGATCCTGAAAATATTGTAGCCCCTAAGGATTGTAGACACTAAAAATGATCTTCAACATCATGTTAAGAAAGATAACATGGTATAGTGTAGGGATTAAAATTGTTCACTTACAATAAAAGGGACTGAGGAAGAGCTCTGAGCCAATGGCACTTTATTAAAAGGTCCATGGTCTCTAATGAAGTGGACTTCAGATCTTCCTCATGATCAGAGATTCCTCCTTCCAGGACCCTATTTTTATAGGGCTAGATGTTCCATCATTCAAGATAAGGTATTACAAATATAGAACAATTTCATTGATTGATATGTGACTCATAAACTAAAATAAGCAAAATAATGTCATCAGGGTAAAGTAAGGAATATCTCCACACAAGATGGACAGGCTTCTCCTTAATTTGGGCAGGAGGAAATGGTACAAGCTATCACAGTCAGTGACCTAAGTGGTCATAAGATGGTCATCTTCTATTTTACAAGTGATTGGTCTAGAGGTAAAAAAATATTTTTTGGGGGACTTTCCATGTAGTTGTGATAATGCTACATTGGACTTGGTCAGCACTGCAAGGCAAAAAAAGGGTAGGTCTTTAGTTAAGTTCCTATACTTTAAGCAAGTGAACTTAGAATCTTCAGCTCACAGTCCTGGGGTCTTACATACAGAACTTTGATATGATTCTATCAAATTTGTTAATACTGGTTGGAATAGATTAGGGATCCAAAATGAATTACTTCTCTCAATAGTGATATGAGATTGATTGGATATCTGGGTTCAAGTGTAATCTTTGCTATTAATTAACAAACACAACTCTCTTAGAAAGAAAGCAATAACAGATAAATACAGAAGATATGAAATGAAGAGGGAATTAGAGGACTGTAACATTGAATAACCTTGACTTTCTTAGTAAAGTAGGAAATAATGTGTTCTGAGAGTATAGGAAATTAGAGTGAGTTTGATGACAAGGACAGCAGAAAAAGTTTGAATCAATCATTGCAGGGATTTAGCAGGAGGTGAATATAAAGATTTTGGAGTAGCAGTGAGGTTCCAAGTAATATTAGTGGTCAGTCCAATAAACATTTATTAAGTGCCTACTATGTGCTTATCATATAATGCTAAGTATTGGGGATACAAAGAAAAGCAAAAGAAAGTTTTTGTTCTAGAGAAGTTAAATTCTATTGGATGATTATGTACCAAATAAGTAGGAAATGATCATCACAGGAAAGATTTCTTCAAGAAGGTGGGATTTTAGTGGGGACTGGAAGGAAGCCAGGGCCTCTAGGAGGCAGAGATGAGGAGGGTGAGGATTCCAAACTGGGGCATAGCCAGAGAAATGGCCAGAATGAAGAGATGTGCTATCTTGATCAAGGGACAGCAAAGAGACCTGTGTCTCTGAATTATGTGGTAAACTATAAGGCATAAGAAGACTGAAAAGAGGTGTATGCATGCCTGTGCATGCCGGTGTACTTGAGCACATGCGAACACTGGCAAAGTCTGGTGAGGTTTGGGTTTGAGTTTAGATGCTAGACCCCTCCAAATTTAAAATGGTGCTCCTCTTCAGCACCAGTTTCTTGACCTTATGCAGCATGAGACTTATTCTTTCATCAGCAGCTTGCATTAGGCCAGAGTTAGTTTTTTTTTTTAATTTGTCTGTTTATAAAGGGTCTTTACTGTTCTTCAGCACCTCCCTCCGAACAATAACTTTGTCTTTGTCTCTTTAAAAGACAGAGCTTCCTCTCTTTAATTCTACTCAAGAGCATTATTGGTTATATAGACAAAGATTTGGCAGCATCTTGATTTTCATTTTTATTAAAAGAAAGAGGAGATTAATAAGTAATAACAAAAATGTCAGAGAATTGATCAGAGAATTGGTACACACTTTCTAGCTATATGAACTTGGACATGTCACTAAGCTGTTCTCAATCAATTTGGTCATCTGTAAAATGGGGACAATAACAGCACCCAACTCTCATAGAGGTATTATAAGGATTAACTAGGATACTATATGTAAAATACTTAGCAAATCTTAAAGTGCCATATAAATGTTATGATTATGAAAAACAATTGAGAAACAAACCTTAAGCAAAGAAAAAGCTGCTTATGTATCCCTCAGTGAGGAACAAAATCATGTTCTTCCCCTTAGCTGTTAGTGAAGTCTTTTTTAAAGTGCTAAACAGCAGGGAACAAAGCTCCCTTTGGTTGCTTCTGCAACCAACTTCTCATTTCTTTGCCAAAGCTAGTCATCACTGCCCACAACAAGAAGGAGCATTATGCTTCTGTGCCACATTTTCCTTAGTGGGCATGCTTCCTGAAGGGGCCAATTAGAAGAATGTTCTTCCTTTTTTCCAGAATTCTCTCAGTAAGTCCCATGTCAATAAAATTGGTAATTCTGAGAAGAATCTTTGGGACTTATTCTAGCCATTTTGGGAGTCTGACATCTTTTTCAAAACACTCACAACAAGGTATTACATCTAAAATAAGTACCTTCCAATTCACTGAAATTCTGCAAGCAATGGGAAATTAGAATTTTTTAGGAACAATTTTAGGAAGCAGTGTGCTATAATTTTTTAAAAAAATAAACTTTTATTAATATCTTTTATTTCTATATAACCTAAATTTCCCCATGAATCCTCTTCCTGTTCTCACTTCAGATACCTACCCTTATAACAGAGAATTTAAAAAAGGGGAAAATATGAATAAAAATAACTAATGCATCAAAAATAGTCTGATGTTATATGCAGTTTCATATCCACAGTTCTCCACCTCTGGAAAAAAAATGGGGCAAGATGTTTCCAAATCATTGATGACAAAGCACTGCAGTGTAAGGAGCTCTTTTCATCAAGGAATTCAATTCTAAGTTTGGTTCTCCAATTAATTAGCTGTTTGATTTTGGCCAAGTCATTTAAGTTGTTGAGGACCTCATTTTTCTCATCTATGAAATGAGGAGGTGGACTAAATTATATTCAAGCCTATTATTGACTACCTGGACCTAGAAGAATTGTCTTCAATCCCATTACTTCTCTAGTTATTAATGTTAGATAGTAGAAAAAAAAATGAATCCTGGGTTCTACTTCAGCCTCTGCTACTCATCTATGTGATCTTTGACATTTTACTTTAAATATTCTAGGTTTAGTTTCTTCATCTGAAAAATTAAGGGGTTGCATTATATTATCCCTAACATCCCTTCCACTATAAATCCTATGATCTTGTGATTGGGTGACCATCTAATTCACAATTATCATTACAAAAAGCCAGATTTCTAGGGGAAAAGGGAGCATCAGTTTTATTTTTCATAAATTTTCAAAACTAAGATTGGATAATTAAGCTACTAGAAATTAGATAATATTTAGAGAAAAAGATCACCATTAAACCAACTCATTTCTTTACTCCTTAAAATAATTTTTTAAGAAATGTCAGGATTAAAGGAGAAAAAACTGTTATAAAAAGTGTTGTTACCCTAATAGATTTCCCTGGTGATTGATTGTATTTTCTCCTAGGAATTGAAGAAGGGGAGAAAACATGAGAGTTGATTGCATCAAAAGTGTGATATGAATGAAAGAATCAAGAAATCACACATCTGCACAAAAGTCAACTAATAAATCAAGACCATGTTCTTAACTACATCAGATGTTTCTTAGGAACAGCATATGGTGTAATTCCAATATACTATATATTCTTATATATTTTGTCTTGTTTCTTTCAACTAGCCCAAAATCTAGCAGCACAAATGTTTATAAAGCTGGCAAAATGTCTGTTTTATTTTATACCCTGTTGGATACTTCTGAGAAGATTGTTATATTTTTATCCATAAAACCTTAAGTGAAGAATTAAGCAAAACTGTTGGCAGCAATGAATATAAGTTGCTACAATATCCTATTTTAAAACTGCTCACAATTTCCACTAAGCAGTTTGACCTACAATTTAACAAGCTTGCTTTCCTCCCAAAATTTAAAAGAAAGTCCTATAGATGTAAATCTTTGTAGCACTTAGGAAAGTTGAAATTCAGAAAAATAAACCTTTTCTATGACTTTGAACCAAACCATATTCATAGAGCAACTTGTCTCCTAAATCAGAAAAGGATGAAAATAATAATTAGATATAGCTTAACTGTCCTTTTATGTTATCAAAGGCAAATAAGCTCCATCATTAATATTAGTAGCTGAAATTTATGTTATGATTTAGAAAGCTGGCAAATATTTGCCATGAATTTCAAAGTTTAATACTCTTAAAATTCCAAATCAGCAAAGATTCCAGGCAGGGAGTATATGTTTATAGCAAAAGAGAGATAAGTACTATTCTGCAGCAGAAAGACATAAATAGTCTTCAGAATCATGATTATTCTTAATCAAGATACTTTAATTGCTTGTCTTCCTGTTTAAAGTCACCATATGATCAAGCTGTTAAGATCAGAGAACAAAAATTTATGTTTTAGCATCCAAAATCTAGCTTGGGGGTGACAAGCTGAAGTCATCTCCCCCAATTCTTTTATCCTTTTCTGTCCATCCTTTTCTTGTGTTTCTGGTCACTAATCCCATTCCTGATTGTAGGCTTAGGCAGAAAGCCTAAGAGATGGTCTCATTAAGACAACAGTGAAGATGGTCATGTTTAGGTTAGAGAGGTGGAAGGTTAACATAAGGAAACATAAAGGGGAAGAAAGTAGAGAATCATAGGTATTATCTCATGCCATCCAATTCTAAATAGTCAACCAGATAAGCAAATATAGCACTGTGGAAAGTCTTTTTTTTTTTTTTTTTTAGTTCTGAAAATCTTTACCTGACAGCTAAGTTTGGTCAGATTTGGCCATGATCAAGTTGGTATAGTCAGGAAGATAGTGACATCAACTGCTGCTGTGGCAGAAATAAATATGAATCATACTGTTATCATATGTCCTCAAAATGAATTGTTAGTTATACCATTTCTTTAAGGCCTTTTATCATATAGAAAATTAGTCAATGATGAAAAGGTCCGAAAAGAGATTTTTGTGCAAAAGAAGAAATTTATGTTAATTGCCAAAGGGTCTGGGGTATGGTTACTTTTATGAATAAATAATTTGATATCAAATATAAATAGAAGAACTTTCCTTAATATCAACTGCCAAAATATGTATATAAAGAAGAAATGTCGTTCAGATGAGATTTGGACAGTTTGGAAGAAAAAAATAATGACTTGTGGTATAGATTTGAGGATTTAGATCATCTACTGTATTCTAAGTACCATGATAAATGCTTTACAAATATTATTTCATTTGATCCTCACAATAACCCTAAGAGGTAAGTGCTAGTATTATTCCCATTTTACAGTTGAGGTAACCAAGGTAAAGGACTCACCCAAGGTCACCTAGCCACCAAGATGTTTAAAAGTTTGAGAGATAAATTTCCTGGGAAATGAATCATTTTATTAATAATATATTAGTATTATTAATAAAATGATCAGTGATGCTCTCAGTACCAAGGATCCCAATGGAACACATCCCATACTTAAAGGTCCTTAGAAGGACAAGTGTTCCCAAGGATGGTAATTGATTCTGATTGGTTAATAAGTAATGAGGGAGAATGAATATTATAATGAAAGTGAACCTATTCTAAGAAAGGGTAAGGTACTATACTTTGATTATGCCATTTGCTTCCAAATCACCTTGGCTTTGGGCAATTTAGACAAAAGTTCTACATCCTCATCTAAATATAAAGTTGGGTTGGGGTAGCAATACCTATATTGAGGAAAAATCTCATCTTCTATCTTCAATCCTGTCCTTGAGGGGCTGAGCCTTGAAATGATGAATTTAGAAAAAGGGGAAAACTCTGGATCTCCCCAAATTGGTTGTTAGTAATCATTTCCCTAATAAGTGTTTGATGCTGAATTTGAATTCAGGTCTTCCTGCTTCCAGGGTCAGTACTGTACACAGTCAATAATTTAGCAACCCAAGGCAGAGAAAAATATTTCACTTGTTGAAAACTAGAGAAATGTGATCTTGAAAAAGCAGTTTCAAGAACAGAAAGGCTGCCATGATGAAAACTCTAGAACTGCAAAGCATAATGGGAAGCCAATTTAACTTCACATAATTATTTTCTTACTAAAAGAGATTAACCCTGGACCCCAATGCCTGGAAGTTAGGCTTTTCTAAGCTTTTATCTGGCCTTCACTAACCTGTGAAAAATCCCAGAGAATTTTTAGCCTTTTAAAGGAACTGAAGAATCTAGATGTGTAGGACATTGGCAACTACTAAAACAATCAGAAGTTCGACTGTGATTGTAGAAAAAAAATTATTTCTTTCTCTTGAGAAAGGGTGCAGTCTCTGACACATTAAGTGTGGTTTGAGAGAGAGATACACACACATAGGCAAAGAGCAGTCCCTTTTTTATTTCCCAACTTGCTCCCCTCCCCAACTCCCTGTTTCCTTTCCCCATTGGCTGGGGTTTCTAAGGTACAGTTTATAAAAAAAAAGTGAGGTAAGAAAGTGAGGCTATCAAATGCTTAACAGAGCAGGGTGTTTCCCACTATAGCCCATGCCCCCAAAGGAGCTTCCATTCTAGAAGGGGAAGATAATGGTGGAAAGCTAGGGGGCAGAGGCAGCTAGGTGGCACAGTGGATAGAGCACCAGCCCTAAAGTCAGGAGGACCTGAGTTCAAATCTGGTCTCAGACACTTAACATTCCCTAGCTATGTGACCCTGGGCAAGTCACTTAACCTCAATTGCCTCAGCAAAAAGAAAAAAAAAAGCTAGAGGCAAAGAACAAAATATTCTCTTCAAATCTCAGACCACTACCCTTGATTACAAAACCAAGTCCTTGTACCATTCTTACATTCTTCTGGGCAAGATAACCTCCACCCCTGACCATGCTGTGGGTTTCAATTTAATTTAAGTTTCATTGTTCCAATTTAATTTTTATCTGTGGAAACTAAATAAATTCACTTCTCACATAGGCTTTCTGATATTGACTGCAACCCCTACCAATGATGTTTCCTTAGTTGCAGAGGTGGTTACCTACACCCTGATTCTGATGGGGGATGCAGCTTCTAGGAGAAATACAGCAGTAATCCAAAATTAGGAGTGGTATTGTTCTAACAATCTGTTTGCCTCCTAGCTTTGGGAATACTATAGTTTAGTCCTAGAAACTTTGCTGATTGCCAGCTACCAATCTGTTAATCAGTGATAACAGGATTTCTGAGACAAATGGTGAGGTAGGTGCATGCCAAACTACTCCTCAGTTCTACCTTTAAGCCATAAAATTAGGATATCAGTGACTTGAAGAATTGCCTTTTCCTATGAATTTGTCTCCTTGCTCCAGGTTCTTAGCTAAATCCTTTTGGAACCTAGCCCTATTCAATTAGCTTTGCAATCGAAAAAACTTTGCCCCTAGACTTGGAGACAGATTCAAACCTGCAAATTCTTTTGGGATACCTTTGTGAAACTGGTCTGTGACTCCAACCTTTTGGGGTTTCCTTTTGAACCTCAACAGCTTCACCAACAATTAGATTAACTTTTACACAGAAATATTTATTTGAAAAAATATAAACTCCCCTAAAATGTGGGAACCTTAATCCTTACCTCCCATCTCCCCCAACTATACCACTTCAGTCTCTGGTGAGGTTTCTCCACTTTCCATCTGCAGCTCTATTTGCAGGAATATTATGCTAGGTATCAACTAATGTTCATGCATCAACCTGTCCTTTATAATTTCTTTTTATGTATTATCTTTTCTCACTATATTGTAAGTTACTTGAGGGCAGGAGCTTTCTTTAATAATGTTTATTGAATTGAATTGAATAAGGGGATGAGGTTCATAGTTTTACTAGATTCCAGTACAGTACAATCCAAGTTCTAAATTCAAAATATTCCTGGGACCCAGTCAGTCAATCTGGTTTTGAAGCCCTGAGGACCCAGGGTGCCCTAAGGGCCATTTCTTGAAACCATTGTACAAGAAAAATCCTTTTCATCTGTTTGGTTCATGTTGTGGGTGAACTGGGGTCTGCACTCTCAGGACACAGCAAATAAACATGGATAAAAAGAACAGAAAAAAATTAGCAAGAAAAGACAGAGGGGGTGGCTTTGTCTCACTTGTTTTAAAGTTTCTGTAAGCTAATCAAAGAGACCTCTACATTAGGCAATCTGGACATGGCCCAAGGGCCCCTCAAAGGCATCTCCAAGGTGAATTGGGCATGCTTAAACATGCCTGAGTTACACATTTTCTGTTTGAAATTTGCTGCACCTGAAAAATCTGTAGAGATGCATTTTTTTTTTTTTTATAAAACGCTGTCTTTGTCCCAATTTCAGAACAGTTCTCTATGGTCGCTGAGGAGAGATAATTAATATCCTTTCACTTACTTCCCCAATGCCATAAAGTAATGTCTCAAACAGCCAATGTTATGTTATGTGCAATCCCACATGTACAGATGAAATCCCAGTTATCTCCAAATGCAAGGTTTTGTAGATTTACAAAGCAAAGAACATTTCACAATGTTCCTCCCCCCAAAGCCAACATAATAAGACAATAGTATTATGTCTTAAAAAGTCACACCAGCCAATGTACATAACAATGTAAAAATATTGCTGAAACATGCTAATTATCATCTGGACCATCAGTGAATCATAATCTTTTTGCTTTGATGTTGATGGCTGCTGACTGATCAGGTTGGTGGTTCCTAAAGATTGAATTGGCTGCAACATTTTCTTAAGACAACAATGAAATTTACCTCATTCATTGACTCTTCCTTTCACTTGAACATTTAGAGGCCTTTGTAGAGTTAAGTTATTAACTGGCCCAATTTTAACTTGCATCTCAGGGCCTGAGGAAAAGGAAAGAGATGAGAATAGTCAGTGAGTAAAGCAGTTAGAATTTGACAAATTAAATTATCTATTTTGTGAAGGTGCAATTTGTGGTGCAAAACAATGACAATAGTAATAATCAAATAAATATATTGATTAAAATAATACAATAATTAATTACAATAATAACATTGAAGCTGACTGATCACAGATTACCATAACAAATATAATAATAGTCTGAAATATTGTGAAAATTGCCAAAATGTGACACAGAAACATGATATGAATACATGTGATTAGAAAAATAGTGCCCATAGACTTACTCAACAGAGGGTTGCCACTAATCTTCAATTTATAAAAAATTCAGTATCCACAAAAAGCAAAAAAGAGAAGTGCAGTAAAACAAGGTATGCCTATATCTATTTCTCTTTAACTAGGTTACTTAATAAAACCTTTAGAGATATGGGATGTAATCCTATGGGGTTGGTCTATGTCTGGGAATTTAGACCTAGTAGAGTGAGAACAGATTGGTGGATCAAGCTAAACGCAGAGAGAAGTGGGTTGTTTTACACATTTAAATGAGAGGTGCAAGACCCAATTGGCTTTTACAATGTGAGAGTTGACTATGCCCCACTGTACCATCCTTTATCAGTCTTTATGTTATGAGAACATTAAAATAAAGTACAAAGGAGCAGCTAAGTGGTGCAGTGGATAGAGCACCAGCCCTGAAGTCAGAAAGACCTGAGTTCAAATCTGGTCTCAGACACTTAACATGCCCTAGCTGTGTGACCCTAGGCAAGTCACTTAACCTCAATTGCCTTAGCAAAAAAAAAAAAAAATAGTACAAAATATCTCATCTGTGCCTCATTACAAAAGCTACTCATATACATATTAACATTTTTTACCCTTTCTTTGCTGTGATTTTTATCATGTCTCTTAAGAAGAAAAATTCTTATATATGAAATATTTGAATTAATTTATTACTTGAATATTTAAATCTACTATTTGTAGATCTTCTGTCACCTTTTCTTCCATTCTATGCCATTACTGAAGAATCATAAAAGGAATGTGCAGGACTGAGCAAAATTGAATATTTTTCTTTGTTTCATAGGTTGCCTTGGCCAAAGAATTCATCACTTAGTGTGAAGTCTATTGGTTATAAACCTTTCTGTACCTAATTAAGCTGCTCTTCAGATAATAAGGAACACAGTCTATAACTAGGATCATATTTAGTGATTTAAAAAAGCTGATATGAACTCTAAAAGCAGTAGTGAGATTCTGAGCTTCTTGCAACTTGTTGGGAGTGATATGAATTTTTTTTCCTAAGTGCACATTTTAGATGTTAAATCCTATTGTTATGGGTTTCGTTAAGATTTTCAACCAGATTCTTCAGAGATATGAATTCTACAGTGTTTTTGGGTTAATTCATTTCAGTAGGATTCATACTCAGGAAATGTTGAAGTTCTATCTATTCAGCTACAATGTGAACTTAAGTTTGATTTGTCTTTAGTATTAATGGAGGATGACTGCAGGCCATCAAGGTATTTCTTTTTTCATTTTATTACAGTTTTTTATTTGCAAAACATATGTATAGGTAATTTTTCAACATTGACTCTTACAAGGCTTTCTGTTACAAATTTTCCCCCCTAGCCCCCACCCCTCCCCTAGATGGCAGGAAGTCCACTACATGTTAATTATGTTAAAATACTTGACAAATCAAATATGTGTATACATATTTTTACAGTTATCTTGCTGTGCAAGACAAATCAGATCTACAAGAAAAAAAAATCTGAGAAGGGAAACATAATACAAGCAAACATCAATAGAAAGCATAAAAATGTTATGTTGTGGTCCACATTCATATCCCTCTCTCTGGGCGTATATGGCTTTCTTTATCACTGAACAATTGGAACTGGTTTGAAACATTTCATTTTGAAGAGAGCCACAGCCTTCAGAATTGATCATCATATAGTCTTGTTGCCTTGTATCATGATCTCTGGTTCTACTCATTTCACTCAGCATCAGTTCATGCAAGTCTCTCCAAGGCCATCAAGATATTATGTAAATCCATGAACACATTCCATTAAAACTTTAAGACAAATTCTATTCAAGAAGCCATTTGTCTTTGAAAAATCACACAATTATGCTATTTTCAGCCTTTATTTTTAAACTTTACTTAACTATTTTTTTCTCTATTGTTTTCATTGGACCTCTTTTTTCATTGTCTATCTATACAAGTCTAAAATAAAGAATATCGTGAGCTTGAATAGTGATGGATTTAATTTGAGAATTACTATTAATTGATCTATGTATCCTTTATGTACACATGTACTTAAATTTATATTCTCCACGAAGTTCTACTCTAATGCCTTATCATGTTCTTGAAGTGACCCTGGATTCTCAAAGGCTGTGTTCATAATATAAAAGTTTCAATAATTCTTACCAAATCAGAACAACTTTGCTTCTGGTCCTGGCAATGGTCTTTTTAGCTGTAAGAAAAAAATCAGTTTATCTAAGTGTGAGTAGCTGTAATCTCTCAGTAAAGACAATTCTTATACCTATAAAAATACAGATTGTACTAATCCTCAATAGATACTTGTGTATGCCCAAAGAAAGCAATAAATATCAAAAATACTTGGTTAAACTTAACTAGTAGTTGCTACTCAGATGAATATAATAAAAAGACTAATTGCAGTTTATACACCAGGATCCATTATTAAGGATAAGTTCAATTCAATTCAGCAAGTATTTGTTAAGTGTCTTTGGCATATAAAGCACTGTACTGGGTTCTGGGGAATGAGAAGACAAATTTTTTTTTTTTTTTTTTTTTTTTTGCTTTTTTTGCTGAGGCAATTGGGGTTAAGTGACTTGCCCAGGGTCACACAGCTAGGAAGTGTCTGAGACCAGATTTGAACTCAGGTCCTCCTGACTTCAGGGCTGGTGCTCTAACCACTGCGCCACCTAGCTGCCCCGAGAAGACAAATTTTTAAAAATAATCTTTGACCTCAAAGAGTTTACATTCTTCTGGGAGCATAAAAAAATTTACTATAGAGAACTACATACAAGATAATTTTAAGAGAGAAAGAGGATTAAAAAGAAAGGAGATTAAAAAAGGAATGTGAGTTTAATTTTGAAAGGCAAAGAATTTTTAAATGCACAGTTTAGGAGGGAATGCATTTGTGACAGTGTGAATTAGACAATATTTTCCAAACTAAGTTAATATGTACTTTAATATTCAGTGACCTTAATTAAAAACTGTGAATAGGGAAGGAAATTGAGAACTGTTGGAAAACATTGTTAAGAATTAGAAAATGAAAATAGTAACAGGCTTATTATAGGCCACTCAAACACCTGATGTTTGAAAATCATGACAACTTTCTGGATAAACAAAATTGGAAAGTGTTTGGCACAGTAAACAACAAGTAATTTTTAAAATGGAAAGGATTATGTCCCAACAGACAGGAAATGACCAGTTGTGGATTTGCAGTATTTTAGAATCAATTACTGGTGTGCAGTTAGATTATCAATTGATTAAAGATTAGAAAAGAAAAGAAAGGAACAAAATGAAAAGACAATATGTGTGATTATAGTAGCTCCAATTCAGCCTGTTAAACAAGTTATTTACTCTTTTTTTTTATTAAAGCTTTTTATTTGTACAACATATGTATGGGTAGTTCCCCAGCATTGGTCTTTACAAAGCTTTCCATTACAAGTTTTACCCCCACTCCCCTCCCTTCCCCTAGATGGCAGGAAGTCCACTACATGTTAATAATGTTGAAATACTTGACAAGTTATTCAAGAAAAATCCTATCTACAAGAAAAAAAAAGAAAATCAGAGAAAGGCAACACAATGCAAGCAAATATCAGTAGAGATCATGAAAATGTTATGTTGTGGTCCATATTTCATATCCCTCTCTCTGGATGTATATGGTTTTCTTCAGTGAACAATTGGAACTGGTTTGAGACAATTCTTTGTTGCAGAGAGCCATGCCCATCAGAAATGATCATCATATAGCATTGTTGTTGCCGTGTATAATGATCTCCTGGTTCTGCTCGTTTCGCTCAGCATCAGTTCATGCAAGTCTCTCCAGGCCTCTCTGAAATCGTCCTGCTGGTCGTTTCTTACAGAGCAATAATATTCCATAACATTCATATACCACAAATTATTCAGCCACTCTCCAATTGATGGGCATCCCTTCAGTTTCCAGTTTCTAGCCACTACAAAAAGAGCTGCCACAAACATTCTTGCACATGTGGGGCCCTTTCCTTCTCTTATGATTTCTTTGGGATATAAGCCCAATAGAAACACTGCTGGGTCAAAGAGTATGCACAGTTTGATAACTTTTTGAGCATAGCTCCCAAATTGCTCTCCAGAATGGTTGGATCCGTTCACAGTTCCACCAACAATGCAGTGTCCCAGCCTTCTCACATCCCCTCCAACATTCATCATTATCTTTTCCTGTCATTTTAGCCAATCTGACAAGTGTATAGTGGTACCTCAGAGTTGTCTTAATTTGCATTTCTCTGATCAATAGTGATTTGGAGCAACTTTTCATATGACTAGAGATGGTTATAATTTCATCATCTGAAAATTGTCTGTTCATATCCCTTGACCACTTATCTATTGAAGAGTGGCTTGAATTCTTATATATATATATATATATATATATATATGAGACAATTCTCTATATATTTTAGAAATGAGGCCTTTATCAGAACCATTAAATGTAAAGATGATTTCCCAATTTGATGCTTCCCTCCTAATCTTGTCTGCATTAGTTTTATTTGTACAGAAACTTTTTAACTTAATATAATCAAAATTATCCATCTGGTGTTCAATTAGGAGTTCCAGATCTTCTTTGGATATAAATTTATTCCATCTCCACAGGTCTGAGAGGTAAACTATATTACGTTCCTCTAACTTGGTTACAAAATCACTCTTTATATCTAGATCATGAACCCATTTAGATCTTATCTTGGTATGTGGTGTTAGGTATGGGTCAAGCCCTAATTTCTTCCACACTAGCTTCCAATTTTCCCAGCAGTTTTTGCCGAATACTGAGTACTTATCCCAAAAGCTGGGGTCTTTGGGTTTGTCAAACACTAAATTGTTAAGGTTATTGCCTAGATTGTCCTGATAACCTATCTTGTGCCACTGATTGACTGCTCTATTTCTTAGCCAGTACCAAATGGTTTTGATGACCGCTTCTTTATAATATAGTTTTAGATCTGGTACAGCAAGGCCACCTTCATCTGCCTTTTTTTTCATTAATCCCCTTGAAATCCTTGACCTTTTTTTTGTTCTTCCAAATGAACATTGCTACTATTTTTTCTAGATCTGTAAAATAATTTCTTGGGAGTTTGATTGGTATGGCACTAAATAAGTAGATTAGTTTGGGTAGTATTGTCATTTTTATTATGTTCGCTCTGCCTACCCATGAGCACTTAATATTTTTCCAATTGATTAGGTCTGATTTTATTTGTGTGGAAAGTGTTTTGTAATTTAGTTCGTATAGTTTCTGACTTTTCCTTGGCAGATAGATTCCCAAATATTGTATCCTATCATCTGTTATTTGGAATGGAATTTCTTTTTGTATCTCTTACTGCTGAACTTTGTTGGTTTTATATAAAAATGCTGATGATTTATGTGGATTAATTTTGAATCCTGGCACTTTGCTAAAGTTGTGAATTGTTTCTAGTAGTTTTTTAGTTGAGTCTCTAGGGTTCTCTAAGTATACCATCATGTCATCTGCAAAGAGTGATAATTTGGTTTCTTCATTACCTACTCTGATTCCTTTTATCTCTTTTTCTTCTCTTATTGCTAAAGCTAACATTTCTAATACAATATTAAATAATAATGGTGACAGTGGGCAGCCTTGTTTCACTCCTGATCTTATTGGGAATGGTTTTAGTTTGTCTCCATTACATATGATGCTTACTGATGGTTTGAAATAGATGCTACTGATCATTTTAAGGAAAAGCCCATTTATTCCTATAATCTCTAGTGTTTTTAATAGGAAAGGGTGTTGGATTTTATCAAGGCTTTTTCTGCATCTAGTGTGATAATCATATGTTTTTTTGGTAATTTGGTTATTAATATAATTAATTATGCTGATAGTTTTCCTAATATTGAACCAGCCCTACATCCCTGGTATAAATCCTACTTGGTCATAGTGTACTATCCTGGGGATGACTTTCTGTAATCTCATTGCCAATATCTTATTTAAAATTTTTGGATCAATATTCATTAGGGAAATTGGCCTATAGTTTTCTTTCTCTGTTTTCACCCTACCTGGTTTAGCTATCAGAACCATATCGGTCTCATAGAAGGAATTTGACAGTATACCTTCTGTCCCTATTTTCTCCAATAGTTTGTTTAGTATTGGAATTAATTGTTCTTTGAATATTTGGTAGAATTCACATGTAAATCCATCTGGCCCTGGAAATTTTTTCTTAGGGAGTTGGTTAATAGCTTGTTCTATTTCTTTTTTCTAATATGGGGCTATTTAAGTAATTTATATCCTCTTCTGTTCATCTGGGCAATCTATATTTTTGTAGATATTCCTCCATTTCATTTAGATTATCAAACTTATTGGCATAAAGTTGGGCAAAATAACTCCTAATTATTGCTCTAATTTCCTCTTCATTGGAGGAAAGTTCTCCCTTATCCTTCTTGAGACTAATAATTTGATTTTCCTCTTTCCTTTTTCTTATCAAATTAACTAAAGGCTTATCTATTTTGTTGGTTTTTTCATAGAACCAACTCTTAGTTTTATTTATTAATTCAATAGTTTTCTTATTTTCAATTTTATTAATTTCTCCTTTTATTTTTAGAATTTCCAATTTGGTATTTAATTGAGGGTTTTTAATTTGTTCTTTTTCTAGTTTTTTTAATAATAAGCCCAATTC
>JAJPUD010002642.1:105770-141341 GCA_023553655.1 Myrmecobius fasciatus
TCTCTTTTTCTTCTCTTATTGCTAAAGCTAACATTTCTAATACAATATTAAATAATAATGGTGACAGTGGGCAGCCTTGTTTCACTCCTGATCTTATTGGGAATGGTTTTAGTTTGTCTCCATTACATATGATGCTTACTGATGGTTTGAAATAGATGCTACTGATCATTTTAAGGAAAAGCCCATTTATTCCTATAATCTCTAGTGTTTTTAATAGGAAAGGGTGTTGGATTTTATCAAGGCTTTTTCTGCATCTAGTGTGATAATCATATGTTTTTTTGGTAATTTGGTTATTAATATAATTAATTATGCTGATAGTTTTCCTAATATTGAACCAGCCCTACATCCCTGGTATAAATCCTACTTGGTCATAGTGTACTATCCTGGGGATGACTTTCTGTAATCTCATTGCCAATATCTTATTTAAAATTTTTGGATCAATATTCATTAGGGAAATTGGCCTATAGTTTTCTTTCTCTGTTTTCACCCTACCTGGTTTAGCTATCAGAACCATATTGGTCTCATAGAAGGAATTTGACAGTATACCTTCTGTCCCTATTTTCTCCAATAGTTTGTTTAGTATTGGAATTAATTGTTCTTTGAATATTTGGTAGAATTCACATGTAAATCCATCTGGCCCTGGAAATTTTTTCTTAGGGAGTTGGTTAATAGCTTGTTCTATTTCTTTTTTCTAATATGGGGCTATTTAAGTAATTTATATCCTCTTCTGTTCATCTGGGCAATCTATATTTTTGTAGATATTCCTCCATTTCATTTAGATTATCAAACTTATTGGCATAAAGTTGGGCAAAATAACTCCTAATTATTGCTCTAATTTCCTCTTCATTGGAGGAAAGTTCTCCCTTATCCTTCTTGAGACTAACAATTTGATTTTCCTCTTTCCTTTTTCTTATCAAATTAACTAAAGGCTTATCTATTTTGTTGGTTTTTTCATAGAACCAACTCTTAGTTTTATTTATTAATTCAATAGTTTTCTTATTTTCAATTTTATTAATTTCTCCTTTTATTTTTAGAATTTCCAATTTGGTATTTAATTGAGGGTTTTTAATTTGTTCTTTTTCTAGTTTTTTTAATAATAAGCCCAATTCGTTGATGTTTTCTTTCTCTATTTTATGCAAGTAAGCATCTAGAGATAAAAAATTGCCCCTTATAACCGCTTTGGCCGTATCGCACAAATTTTGGTAGGTTGTCTCCTTATTGTCATTCTCCTGGATGAAATTATTGATTGTGTCTATGATTTGCTCTTTCACCCATTCATTCTTCAGGATTAGATTATTTAATTTCCAATTAACTTTTGGTTTATTTTCTCCTGGCCTTATATTGCATGTGATTTTTATTTCATCATGATGTGAAAAAGATGCATTTACTATTTCTGCCTTTCTGCATTTGATTTTGAGGTTTTTATGCCCTAACACATGGTCAATTTTTGTATAGGTTCCACAGACTGCTGAGAAAAAAGTAAACTCTCTACTGTCTCCATTCAACTTTCTCCAAAGATCTATCATACCTAACTTTTCTATCAATTGGTTTATCTCCCTAGTTTCTTTCTTGTTTATTTTGTAGTTTGATTTATCTAATTCTGAGAGAGCAAGGTTGAGATCCCCCACTAGTATTGTTTGGCTGTCTATTTCTTCTTGCATCTCTCTTAATTTCCCCCCTGGGAATTTGGATGCTATTGCACTTGGTGCGTATATATTTAGTATTGATGTTGCTACATTATCTATGGTACCCTTTAATAAAATATAGTTTCCTTCCTTATCTCTTTTGATTAGATCTATCTTGGCTTTTACTTGATCTGAGATAAGGATTGCTACCCCTGCTTTTTTTTGTTCACCTGAAGCATAATATTTTCTGCTCCAGCATTTTCCCTTCATCCTATATGTGTCACTATGTTTTAGATGTGTTTCTTGTAGACAACATATTGTGGGATTCTGGTTTTTAATCCAGGCTGATATCCTCTTCCGCTTTATGGGAGAGTTCATCCCATTCACATTCACAGTTAGAATAACTAATTCTTTATTTCCTGCCATCTTATTTACCCAAGTTATGTTTTCCCCTTTCCTTTCCCCTTTCTCCCTTCCCCCCTCCTCAGTACTTTGCTTTTGATGACCCCCTCCCCCAAACAATACTCCACCCTTAGATCCCCTCCCCCTGTTTTTACTCCTTTCCCCTGATTCTTCTATTTTCCCTTCTATTAGTTTGTCCCTTACTTTTCCTCCTTTCCCTCCCACTTCCCTCTAGCAACAGCCAAGTTTCTATGTGAAATCAAATGTCTGATATACACTTTTAGAGCCCAACCTGATGAGAGTAAGATTTACACAATGCTCATCTCCCTCCCCTCTTTCTCTCAATTATATTAGGTTTTCTTTGCCTCTTCAAGTGATTTTACCTTGTTTTTACCTCCTTTTTTTAGATCTTATTTTACCACTTTTCCCCTCTTTTCCCCAGTATGACAACCTTTCCCCCTCTAGTTCTCTTTTTCATATTGTCAAAGTAATATCTAGTTAATTATAACCCCAAACTTTAAGTATCTTCCTAGTAGAAATAAGGTTCTCAAGAGTCCTTTCCTTTTTACCTTTTTATGTGTCTCTTGAGTTCTGTGTTTGGATGTCGAATTTTTTTGTTCAGATCTGGTCTTTTCATTAAAAATAGGTGAAATTCACCTATATCATTGAATGACCATCTTCTTCCCTGGAGGATAATGCTCATTCTAGCTGGATAGGTTATTCTTGGCTATAATCCAAGTTCCTTTGCCTTTTGGGGATATCTGGTTCCAGGCTCTTCGATCCTTCAATGTGGAGGCTGACAGATCGTGTGTGATTGTAATTATTGATCCTTGGTATTTGAATTGTTTCTTTCTAGCTGCTAGCAGAATCTTTTCCTTGGTGCTATAGTCCTGAAATTTAGCCACGATATTCCTTGGGGTTTTAATTTTGGGGTCTCTTTCAGAAGGTGATCGGTGAATTCTTTCAATGGTGATTTTGCCTTCTGATTCTACAATCTCAGGGCAGTTTTCTTTCAGGATTTCCTGGAAGATAGTGTTTAGATTCTTTTTTTCATCATGGCTTTTAGGTAGTCCAGTAATCCTTAGATTGTCTCTCCTAGATTTATTTTCCAAATCAGTTGTTTTTCCTAGGAGATATTTCATATTTTCTTCTAATTTTTCATTTTTTTTGTTTTTGTTGGACTGATTCTTGAAGTCTTATTGAGTCATTCACTTGCATTTGTTCAATTCTTATTTTTAAAGTGTTGTTTTCTTCAGTTACCTTTTTAAGCTCCTTTTGTAACTGGCCAATTGAATTTTTTTGTTCATTGTACTCTTTTTCCACTTCACTAATTTTATTTTTTAATAAATTGGTGTCTTTTTCATATCTTTTTTGCAGAGCATCCTATCCTTCTTGCACTGATTTCAGTTTATTTTCCCATTTATCCTCCAGCTTGCTTTTGAGGTTCTTTATGCAATCTTCCAGAAAGGCCTTTTGAAAAAGTGACCAGCAATGGTCCTTAATAACTTCCTCTGGAATTTTGTCTAAAGGAACCTCAGGATCTGGGGTCTCCCCTTCTTTTTTTCGATAAAAGCTGTCTATGGTGAGAGCTCTCTTTCGCTTCTTCATTTTTTTTATTTAGACAGCGTGGATATCTCTTTAAGGTAGGGGAAAAAATGGCAGCTGAAGATCTTTGTCCTGGGGCACTTCGGCGAATTAATTTAAGGTGCTGGGCAGTTGGGGGCTAGGACTAAATTCGAATTACTCCTTAAACAAGGGAAGTCTGCCAGAACACCTGCCCCCAATCAGGGCAGAGTGTCCCTAGTGCCTCAGATAAACTCCAGGTGTTTGGAATTTGGAGTTTGGGGTTTGGAGTTTCTGCCACAGTGAGCTGAGTCCCACCCTCACTTCTGGCCTACACTAGAGTCCTCTGTTTATATCCCTCTGTCCGAGTTAGACAAACTTGATGTGAAGTTCTTCAGAGATACCAGCAAGCAGTGTCCAAATATTTCTGGATTCATTTATTTGAAGATCAGTTCAGAGGCTTATTTTATTGTTGATTTGAGAGAAGATCGGAGGAGGACGCAGAGAGTCACGTTTTCACTCCGCCATCTTGGCTCCCAAGTTATTTACTCTAAAAAAATTAATAGAAATAGATATTAGTTTTAAAATTTTTCTTTTTATAGAAATGTAATGAAATGTAAAACAGTAGCCATAATGGGGAGTCTGAAAGAGCCCAGAAATTATCTTAGCCTACAGATACTTAAGTCTCTTTGCAAATAGGAAAGTCATGGTAACAAATTCCAGTATGTTAAGAAGAAAAAAATAACACACAAGTATTCGTTAAGTTTGCCTAGTATGTTCCAGGCAATATGCTAAATATTTTACAAGTATTTCCTCACATGGTTCTGACAACAAATCTGTGTGGTAGGTACTGTTGTTATCTTTATTTGCAGTTGAAGAAACTGAAGTAGAAAGATAGTAAATGGCACAGATCACAAATAGTAAATGTCTAAGGCCAGATTTATTAGAACTTAGGTCTTCCTTGTCTAGTGCTCTATCCACTGTATCAACTAGTTACCTCTATTTTAAAGGAGGATGTCCAAAGACAAAGAAAAATTTTATCTCAAGAAACAATAAAAAGCAGTTTCATTGAGAAATGTAAGAGAAAAAGCAAGGAAAATAGAACTATATTTCCATTAAATTCAATTCAATAAACATTTAAGTGTCTACTATGTGACAGGTACTATACTAAGCACTTGGGATACAAATAAAAAGAAAAAGAAATAAATACTGTTACTGCCCTCCAAGAGGTTTATAAACTAATGGGAGAAAAAGAGTTACATGGGTGCATGTTGTTTCTTGCAATGAAAACCAAGCAAAGCAGCTCATGGAAAATGGAGAATGGATTGGAAAGTTCTGAAAATTCTGAGTCTTTTATAAAGTAAGGCTTTGGGAGTTTATTGCCTTAATTCTGCCATCTGTGGAAGGGGGTTATGGAAAAGCAACTGAGCTTTCTGATATTCAAGCTTGAATATTAGACACTGTCATTCAGCATAGCAGGAGATTTCAGGTGATCAGTTTAACACTATCATTGAGAAATTAGCTTCTTTGGTTTCTAAAATATCATGTTCCAAATCCTCTGATTCTTTTAACATGGAAGCTTCAAAATCTTGTGTGATCCTGACTATGACTCCATGATAGCTGAATTGAAAAAAAATTCTGACATCTTGCAATATTTTCTCCTTGATCTGTCAGCTCTGCAATTTGTTTATAATATTCCTGGAAGTTTTCATTTGGGGTTTTCTTTCAGGAGGAGATTGGTGAATTCTTTTTATTTTTACTTTACCCTCTGGATATTCTTTTGTATTTTTTTGAAATTTAATGTTTAAGTGTTTTTTTTTTATCACAACTTTCAGGTAGTTCAACAATTCTTGAATTATCTCTTCTCAATCTATTTTCAAGGTTAGTTGTTTTTCCAGTGAAATATTTCACACTTTCTTCTATTTTTTTTTTAACTTAAAAAAATGTTTCTTGATGTCTCATGGAGTCATTAGTTTTCACTTGCCCAATATTATTTTTCAGGAATTATTTTCTTCAAAAGATTTTGTACTTTTTTCCATTTGGCCAATTCTGCTTTTTAATTTTTTGTCCCCCAGTGAATTTTTGTGCATTCTTTTCCATTTGGCCTATTTTTTTAAAGTTCTTTTTTTTTAGTGAAATTTTTGTCTCTTTTACCTTTAGGTCAATTATGTGTTTTAAGTTTTTTTTTTCTTGGGTATTTCCTCCCCTTTTATTAAACTGTTAATTCTTTTATCATACATTGATTGAAATAAAGAAATTGACTTGTAGAATGGCATGTCTCTAGTCTCCAACCAGAGGGCAGCCAAAGAGTATAAACTAAAAAGAGACTTTGTTAATGACTCAATCATTTACCAAACCTTTATTAAGCATTCATTATGTGCTTGGTATTGTGCTAACTTCTGGAGATATCAAGATAAAAGTCTTTATTCAATATTTAAAAAATTCATATAGATCTTTGCAGATATATACATGTGGAAGAACTATAAAATACAAGGTAGTTTTGAGAAGAATAGTACTAGTAGATGGGGGAGGTCAAGAAGGACTTCATGCATAGAAAAAGAAGTTATGGAGGTGAATCTTAAAGGAAAAAAGGATTCTTAGATGCAGAAGTGAGGAAAGAATGTAATCCAGTTATAAAGAGTGGCCTGTATCATCTCAACCAAAGCGTTTAGTGGCGCAGAGATTAGATTTGGTGTGCCACATGTAAGGAACACCAAGAAAGCCAATTTGGCTGGATCATTACAGTGTGGAAAGCATAATAATACATAATGTGACAGGAAGAGTAGGTTTTAGTCACGTTGTGAAAGACATAAATGTCAAAGAAAGCAATCAACATTTGATGTGAGAGGCAAGAAGAAGCCACTAGAGTTTATTGAATAGGGAAGTGACATGGTCATAATTGTGCTTAAAAAAAAAAAAAAAAGGACATGACACTTGCCAGCTACTTGGAGAACAGTTTGGAGAGAGAAAAGACAAAGTACAGAACCCAATTAGCTGGCTATTGCAGTAGTATAGGGGAAAAGTGAATAAAGCCTAAACTAAGGTGGTGGTGAGATGATTAATGAGAAAATATTGAATAGAAGAGATTTTGTGGTGGTAGAAACTGATCAACTAGATGGAGTGAGGGAGAATGAAGCACTGATTATAATGCTGAAGTTATGAGGCTGATGTTGATGGGAAGAATGCTGTTACTTCTGAAAGAATCAAGGAAGTTTGGAAAATAGCTAGGTTTGTGGACAAAACAAATTTCTATTAGGGGGATGCTGAGTTTGAGATAACCTATGGAATATCCAGTTTGAAATATATAATAGTTGGTGATGTTGGACCATTTGTGCAGTTTATGTGATGCAGTAGAGATTATGCTCAGATTTAGAGTGTATAAATCTGGATTTTAAATTCTGATCCTGCCACTTATCACCCCTATGGCATTAGGTTCAGCATTAGGCATTAGTTGACATTAGCATCTCTTGCCCTTAGTTTCCTCATCCACAAAATTAGAAGTTGCACTAGATGACCTGCAAGATCCCTTCTTGATCAAAATCCATGATCTTGTATATTTGTATTTTTCACATTTTCCAATAGGGAAAATGAAAATATTTAAATGAAAATTTGAATTTTAACACACTTCAAGAACTAAGTTAACATTTTATTTAGAGTTATAAGGAAAATTATTTTACTTTGGGGAATAGAAAGTCTAGAAATAATTTCCTGTAATAGATTTAATGTACTTATAAAGTAAAGGCATTAATTCCCACGTTAGACTATATAAGGAATCTTTGTCTATTTTATAGTAATGCCCCATGTTTTTAAAAATAATTTTAAATATAATGAAAGCAATATCGTTTTAATTGTATCTAATTGTGGCTTCCTCTTGCCTCTCACATCAAATTGTATAATATATAGATGAGCACTTTATGCATATATATATTTGCATATATATATATATATATATTTCTCCCCTTTTAATAGTTAAAATTTTTTTTTCCAATTACATGTAATGAAAGTTTTCAACTTTTATTTTAGATTTTTATTTTCAAATCAAAATCTGCATTGACTCCATAATTCTCTGGATTTGGATAGCATTTCTCATTATGAATCTTTTGGAAATGTTTTAGATTCCTGTATTGCTAATAAGAGCTATGTCTATCATGTTGCTATTACTGTGTACCAATGTTCTCCTGGTTATGTTCACTTCACTTAGCATCACTTTATGTAAGTCTTTCCAGGTATTTCTGAAATCTGTCTGCTTATCATTTCTTATAAAACAATAGTATTCCATTACATTCATATAACACAATTTATTCAGTCATTTCTCAATCGATGGACATCCCTTCATTTCCAATTCTTTGCCACCACAAAGAGAGCTACTATAAACAATTTTGTACATGTAAGTCCTTTTCCCTTTTTTAGGAACTCTTAGAGATATCAACCTGCTAGTGGTATTTATCTGGATCAAAGGGTATACACAGTTTTATAGCTCTTTGAGCATAGTTCCAAATTATTCTCCAGAATAGTTGGATCAGTTCACAACTCCATCAACAATGCATTCATGTTCCAATTTTCCCACATCTTTTCTAATGATTTAATCTTTAAATTTGGTTTGTGTTTGGGTTCTCTATGTAATTTGATTTTGATCTCTAATAGGTTATTCTCTCTCTCTCTCTCTCTCTCTCTCTCTCTCTCTCTCTCTTTCTCTCTCTCTCTCCCTCCCCTGATTCCTTTTCTATATACATAGTATAAAATATAGTGCTGTGTATTTTTGAAGATGTTAAAAAAACTTCAATACTAATTTGTCAAATATAAGAATCTATTTTACCTTTTTTCTTAATAAAGTATTGACTGTTCTTTTAAATCTTGATGCAATTCCTTGGTTATTTAAATAGTAAGAGAATGAAAAATTTGTCATTTTCTCATTTCTGTGGAATTGTTTATACTAGCAGGATTATCTTATTCCTGGACAGTTTGGTGACACAATAGATAAAAGTGCCAGGTCCGGAGTCAAAAGACTACTTAATTCATCTTCTTGAATTAAAATCTGACCTCAGATAGTCACTAGCACTGTGACCCCAAGCAAGTCACTTAACTTTATTTGCCTCAGTTTCCTCAATTGTAAAATGAGCTGGAGAAGAAAATGGCAAATGATTCCCATATCTTTGCCAAGAAAACCCCAAATGAGGTAATTAAGGGTCAGTCATGACTGAACTACAACAATCTTATTTTAAGATTCTATAGATAATTTTGACTACTGGAGGCCTCTTTGGGTGAAAAACAAATATTTGATTTTACTTTTTTTTTTAAACACATAAAGCAAGCACATTCTTGAGATAGCAATGTCTTGAGCTTGTTATTATCTAACAAGAGCATTTAATAAAAGACCACACAAAGATTGCATGAAATCCATTTGTACACATTTAAATTAGAATTTCTTTTGCCTACATGCAAATTTAAATCTTGGCATTCCAGACTTCAAAAAGCATACAATTACAGTTAATATGTATAATTATTAGAATTATAGGTTAAAATATATTTGAAAACTAATGCACTAGTTTCATTATTATCTAATATACATCTGGAAGGAGGCAGGGTAGTAAGAATTTCCCTTTTCTTGAAATTACATCAGACTCTGAAATTGAGAGAAGTATCTGAGATTTAATTGTTTTTATTTTGAATTTTATCATTAAAAAAGATAATTTACATTCTTATAGTAGAATAAAAAAAGAGGATTTTACATGAAAGCATGAATCACAAAATAATACTGCCTGCTTTTTTTTTTAAAGTATAGAATAAATTTTATGTATTACTTTATAAATTGTCTTGCTTCTCTGGGTTTCTTTCTGAACTTCCTTCACAATATTTAAAACATGTTACAATACCCCCATTCATTCCTTCTTTTGGCATTAATGTTATTAATCTCTCTTCCCTTCAATTAAAAACTGAGGGAGAAAAAGAAAAAATAATCTTACAACAAATAATCACAGTAAGCAAAATGAAATGACTTTGACCATTTTCAACAATGCCTTAGCCCATCACCTCTCTTTCAAGAACTGGATAACATGTTTTTTCATAGATCTTCTGAAGATTCTGTTTATTATTTCATTGATTAGAGTTCTTTAGTCTTCCAAAGTTGTTTTTCCTTACTATGTTCCTGTCCTTTTATAGACTATACTCTTTGTCCTGCTCATTTCATTTTGTAGCACTTTGGCTCCTCACCATCCTCTGAAATGATTTCTTTTATCACTTTTTTAATTGCACTACATTTATATGCCAAAATTTATTAGTTGTTTCCCAAAATTCTAAGAATCAATCCCCTTAGGTTCCAGTTTTTCTCTTCCCTCCACCCCTTTCCTGCCCCATATAATACTTCCTTTTAGTATCAGGAAGTATGTTTTGCTTCTCACTATTCCCTCCACAGTATTATCCTCCTTCTTAATGCTCCCTACTCCCTATTTGTTTCCTTTTTCAGTTTAATACTCTTCTCCAAATTCTTTGTGATTGCATATGTGAATATATGTACTCACCATTATTTGTTTCAAATAATTCCTTCACTCTGTCCTCAATGTTTGAATATTCTTCTCATGCATCCCAATTATGGAAACATCAGGTTTCACCCCCTTTTATATCCTAATATATTTCTCCTATTAACCTTTTTTTCTTTTTCATCTCTTAAAATCCTTTGAAAACAGCCAGTGTACCCGAGACCCAATTTTTTCTTAACTCTCTCAGTACCTTTTTAAAATTCAGCTGAAATATAATAAATTCTGTTTCAGCCTTTTACCTTTACTCTGTATGTGTCTTTCTGCATCAAATGTGTTTCTTGTAAACAACATATTGTAGGATTCTGTTTTTAATTCACTCTGCTATTCATTTTCATTTTATGGGAGAGTTCATCCCATTCACATTCACAGTTATGATTACCAGTTCTGTATTTCCCTCTACACTATTTTCTCCCCTGTATATACTTTTGTTTTCTCTTTCCACCCTGTCCTTAATCCTGTTTTTTTTAAACCCACTCCATCCCCTATCTTATCTGTATTACCTCTCACCCCCTTCTCTTAGCTTTTTCCCTTGTTTTTCTGCCCTCCCTTCTACCCTGCCCTTACTATTTCTTTCCTCTTTCTCATTCTCCTTCTTTATAGGGTTAGATAAATTTCTGTAACCAACTGAATGATGAAGTTAATATTCCCTTTTAGAACTAAAACTGATGAGATCAACCTTCATAAAATGCTCAGTTGTAAAAGGTCTTTTGTGCCTCTTCCTGTGAGCTAATTGTCCCATTATAATTCTCCTTTCCTCTTTTTCAAGTACAGACATTTTCCCACCCCTTAATATTTTTTCTTTGATATCATCACATCAGAATTCATGCAGAACCACATCCTCCATTCATGTGATGTTCCCCTCTGCCTGCCCCAGTGACATAGTTCTCAAGAATTAGATATCATTTTTCCATCTAGAAATGTAAACAATTTAACTTTTAGATTATATATATATGTATGTATATATATATTTTCCTCCTACTTACATTTCTATGCTTCTCTTGAGTCCTGTATTTGTAGATTAAATTTTCTGTTTAGTTCTATTTTTTCAGTAGAAATGATTGAAAGTATCTTACTTCCTTGAAGCTCCATTGCCTCCCCTGAAAGATGATGCTCTCAGTTTTGCTAGGTAGTTAATTCTTGGTTGTAACCCCAGGTCCTTTGCTTCTGGAATATGGTATTCTAGGCTTTCTAATCCTTTATTGTAGAATCTGCCAGATGCTAGATAAGCCTGACTGTTGCTCCTTGATATTTGAACTGTATTTCTCTGTCAGCTTGCAGTATTTTTTCCTTGAGATGGTAGTTCTGGAGTTTTGTAACAATGTTCTTTGGGGTTTTCCTTGTGGGATATCTTTCTGAAGGTGATTGATGAATTCTTTTTTTTTTAATTCTTTTTAATTGAAGCTTTTTATTTTCAAAACATGCATGAATAATTTTTCACCATTGACCTTGCAAAACCTTGTATTCCAGTTTCCCTCTCCCTTACCTCCCTTCACTCCTAGACATGGTAAAAATATGTGTAAATCCAATATAGGTATATATATTTATATAATTATCTTGCTGTACAAGAAAAAAATCAGATCAAAAAGGAAAAAACTGAGAAAGAAAATAAAATCTAAGCAAACAACAACAAAAGAAGTGAAAATGTTATGTCATGATCCACACTCAGTTCCCACAGTCCTTTCTTTGGGTGTAGATGGCTCTCATCATCACATGATCATTGGAACTGGCCTGAATTGTCTCATTGTTGAGAAGAGCCACAGATGGAGTATTTCAATGAGTATTTCCCCCCATCCATTTCTAGAATATTGGGGCAGTTTTCCTTGATGATCTCTTGAAGAACGCTATCCAGGTTCTTTTTTTTTTTTTTTTTTTTTTTGGTAATGGCCTACAGGTAGACCAATAATTTTTAAATTGTATCTTCTGGATCTGTTTTCCAAGTGGGCTATTTTTCCAATGAGGTATTTTACATTTTCTTCCATTTTTTCATTTTTTTTTAGTTTGTTTAACTAATTTTTGCTGTCTCATAGTAATTAGTTTCCATTTGCCCTGTTCTAGTTTTTAATGTATGATTTTCTTCAGTTAGCTTTTATATCTTTGTTTCCATTTGATTAATTTTACTTTTGAAGGTGATGTTTTCTTTAGACATTTTTTCCCTTCCTTTTCCAAGCTGTTGACTCTACCATGCATATTTTTGAATTCTTTTCTCATTTTTTCTTCTACCTTTCTTATTTGCCTTTTAAAGTCTTTTATGAGTACTTCCAAGAAGCCTCTTTGTATTTGAAACCAATTTAACTCACTCTTTGAGATTTCTTTTGAGCACGTTTTGTTCTCGTCTGAATTTATGTTTTGATCTGCCCTGTCACCATAGTAGCTTTCTATAGTCAAGATTTTTTTCTATTTCTTGCTCATTTTTCTTTCCTTTTGTTTTGTTTTGTTTTGTTTTGTTTTGATTTTGATTTTATTTTTTTTTTTTTTGCTTTTAAGGAAGAGCTCTGCTACTGGGGTAAAGGGTCATTGTCCCAAACTTTCTGTGAAGCTCTGAGCCTTGGCTTTGAGCACAGGGGCCCCTTATATTGGTAGGGAGTAGCTTTGCCTCCTCAGCCTGGTTTCCCAGAGTTTGCTTTCTGAGCTGGGACTGGAAGCTATCTCCATGATTTGCTCTTCCACTGAGCCAGGACTGAGAGTTTTAGTTACTGATTTGCTGTGATTAAGATACTCTCACCCAGAGTCTGAGTTGGGCTGAACCCCCTTTTCACCCAAGTGAGATGGACTTTTCTTGAAGTTTTTTCAGCCTATCTTGAGCTGGAGATAGGTTTCATTCCATGAGACTTTTTTCAGAGGCTTAGTTTAATGTGTTTTTGAGGAAAACTAAGAGAGCTTGAGCAGCTTCCTGGCTTCATTCTGCCATGTTGGCTCCACCCTGTAATGATCTCTCAGTGCTTTTTAAAGACATTAAAATACTGAAGAGACACTTGTTTCTTCTCCCCTTATTAGAATGTTAGTACTACACAGTCCCATTTGATTAAATAGATTTACCTTTCTAGGTTTCTCTAGACTCTTGTGATTCTGTTTCAGAGTTCCTACTCAGCACTGATCTTTTCATTAAAAATTGAGAGGGGCACGTAGGTGGTGCAGTGGATAGAGCACCAGCCCTGAAGTCAGGAGGACCTGAGTTCAAATCTTGTCTCAGACACAATACTTTCTTAGCTATGTGACCCTGGGCAAGTCACTTAACCCCATTTGCCTCAGGGTAAAAATGATTGAGAGTCTTCATTCTATTAAAGGTCCATATTTTTTTCTTCTGCACAACTTTGCAGGGTAAATTATACTTGATTCTGACTGTAAAATATCTTTAAAGCCCATTTTATATAGTGAAGTTAATGATAAAAAGGGCAGGAAAAATTTTATGTGTAAAGGAAAAGATTTATATTCATTGTCAACAGATGTGAAATATTGCTGCTGTAATCAATTAATATTTTTATGTTTAATATGAGTAGAAAAAGAACTTGGTTTTAAGATATGTTGCTAAAATATGTCATTGAAGAACCAGCTTTCAAATGTAGTTTTGTTCAGTTTTGGAGATAAAATGATTTATGGTATGGATTTGAAGACTCATTTCTCTTTCTCAACTATGTAGTGTGATGTCTTCCTAATGTAGAAACAGTAGAAATATGTAAAGGGCTCTTATTAAAAACTAGAAAATTTGATTGTAAAGAAACATAATTTCAAGGGCACCAAAGAGACATAACTTTGTTGGAGACTTCAGAACTGAGACATGATGAATATCTCACCTAATATTCATATACATGTTTTATGATCAAACTATGAAAAAGCGGGAATCACATAAACATTTGGATACTTAAGTATGATTTAATAAGGATTCTCAATTTCACAGGGGAAATTTGGGGAGTTTTGACTCTTTAAGTGAAAGATGAGTCACTGAGAGTCAGAGAACTCTTATTTCAGCCATTCATCAGAAGGATAAAAGCTCTATCATTGATTTTAGAAAAAAAGCATGGACAGATTTGCACAAAATGAAGAGTAAAATGAGCAGAACCCAGAGATTGTTGTATACACTAACAGCAATATTGTTTTAAGAACAATCTTAAACAACTAAGTCATTTTGACTATTAAAAAATACCTACATTAGCTACAAAGGAATTGTGAAAGAAAACACTACATATAAAGAACTGATAAATAGAAGACAGTATAGAATGATTTAATATATATATGTATACATACATACACATATGCATATTTATGTCTAATAGTAGCTATCTCTAGGGTGGGATGGGAGACAGGAAGAAAAATAGGGAAAAAGGGAAGTTGCTTTATGCTATGTTTAAAAAGAACAAGTTGTATATAATAGATTTGCAGTTTCATGTGCAATCATCTTTTAAAAAATTCTACTATGTTATAGAAATGCTTTTATTTCATAAATTTCATTTTTAATTTTTTCATAATTTGCATTTTATAAATGGAAAAATATTTCCTCCAGTTACACGTAGAAACAATTTTTTTGGTTATACATGTACATTGATATTAAAAAAAAAACCATTTCCTTATGAATCAGGTTGGGAAAGGTTGTTTCTGATGTTTTCCATCCAAAGTTTATTTGGGATTGCCTTGGATCGCTGAACTGCTGAGAAGAAGTAGGTCTTTCAAAGTTGATAATTGCACAATCTTGCCTACAATGTTTTCCTGTTTCTGCTTGTTTTAATCAGCATTAATTCATGTAACTCTTTCCAGGCCTTTGTAAAATCAACTTGTTCATTATTTTTTTATAGAACAATAATATTCCATCATCTTCATATACTACAGTTTATTCAGCCATATTCCAAATGATGGGAATCTATTCATTTTACAATTCTTTGCCACTACAAAAAGCATTGTTATAAATATTTTTGCACGTGTATCCTTTTCCCTTTTTTTTGATTTCTTTGAAATAGAGATTGAGTAGTGGCACTGTTGAAACAAAGGGTATGTAGAATTTGATAGCCCTTGGGCATAGTTCCAAATTACTTTGCAAAATGGTTGGATCAGTTCACAACTCCACCTACAATGCATTTGTATCCCACATCCCTTCCTACATTTATCATTTTCCTTTTCTGTCATATTAGACAATCTTAAGGGATTAAGGTGGTAGGTATTTCAGAGTTGTTTTAATTTACACTTCTCTAATCAAAAGTGATTTAGAGCATTTTTATATGTCTATAGATAGCTTTGATTTCTTTTTCTGAAAACTGCCTTTTCTTTTGACCATTTATAAATTTATAAATATTAATATACAATATGTTTTATATATATGATAAATAATAAACATATAAATTTATAAATTTGAAATAATTCTCTACATATTTGAAAAATAAGGCTTTTGTCAGAGATATTTGCTTTAAAATCTCCTCTCCCATTTTCTGATTTCCTTATAATTTTGATTGCATTGATTTTGTTTGTGCAAAAACATTTAAATTTATTGCAATCAAAATTATTCATTTTACATTTTGTAATAGTCTATTTTTTCTTTTGGATCCAAATTCTTCCCTTATTCATATATTTATTCAATATTTTCTTAATTTTCCTCTGATAAATGATATATTTATTATTTATATATTTGTTTTTAATATATTGGTATCTGATATTTTTCTTTTTTCTTAAATAAATGATTACATTTAATGTATAAAACATATTGCTGTGAGTGGTTAGTTGTATAATTATCACATTATAAGGATGCATTACTTTTGAATAGCTGATTGTATAAATAGAAAACACATGGATAGGACTCATGAGCTGAGTGGTGAGGAGGGGAAGTATATTTTCTTTCTAGAATGTTACCCATAGTACCCTGAGAGAGTTTGAGTGCAACTATATTGAAGTGCTACCTCTTTGGAAATTGATGCTTTCTAGAAAAAGAGCATGTTGGAGAAAGCAAATCAATCCTAGAAAGAAGTTGAGTATGACACATTTCTAGGTGAGACACCTCAAGTGGTCAGAGCAGGGGTGATCATGCTTCTCTTTGTCATTATATCCCACTTGTAGAACACATTAAAGGTAGTTTACATTTAGGGTGCATGACCTGAGGTCACCCCAATTATGTTTTCAAGTAAACCTGTATCTTTTGTCTTTTGCAATATTATATTCCAAAATCTTCTCTCATTTTTCATAGAAGTTTCCAGGTATTTTGTGATCTTGACAGTAGTTTTTATTTTTTTTAACTCGAACTACTTTATGGAAACTTACTTTACAATATTTTTTTTTTCTTTGCCAAGAAAGCTCTAGATTTTGGCTATAACATTCCTTGGACTTTTCCTTTAATGTTTTCCTTCAGGGTTTTTAGTTTTATTTTGTTTTTAAATAAAATGTTATTTTTTTCAAACAGCAGAAAACAATCTTCTCTTCTTTTTACCTCCATTCCCACAAAACTCATATTTTAAATAGGGGTTCAGAGCAGCAATCATCAGGACCCTCTCTGGTATCTTAAGACAGAGTGTAAGAGACAAAAGATCTCCTGGACCTTGGTTGTCCCTTATATGTATCTGAGCACTGGAACATTTTGTTAGTCAGCAGTTTCTGCTGCTACTTTGGGGGGCTTCCATAATCTCCATTTTGGGTGTTTTTCAAGAAATCTCTCAATTCTTGAGACTTTAAGACATAGAACCTTGCAAATTACATGTGTCTCATCTCTGATTGTGCTATCTCTTTCTCTTTGCTAAAGATGCCCTCCTTCCTATTGTCCATGGGCTTTTGATGGACTTTTTATATATTCTGAATGTGGAAGGCAGGGAGTGGGGAAATCACTTACTATAGTTTACCAGAGGATTTCTTGATCATTATTCTGATGTGAACTTCAGGGTTTTGCTAGAGAGTGTTTATTGGCATTGAGTGGTTTGCTTCCTCTTCATGTAACCATCTTGGGCAGAAATTAAAGGATTTGAAATTTTGAAAATAGATTTTATATTTAATTACACATTATGAACATTTCTTTTTGAATACACTGACAAAGTTTAGGTTTAATCTGATGTATTATGAGTTGTGAGATTTTGTCCAAATTTTTTATCTATCCTAGAGTACAGGAAGTTGAATTTAGGGTATATTTATCAGTGCTTCTACATCTTTAAAATGGAAGCAGTAAGGAGCTATCTATTTAAAAAACAGATCTAAAAATCTATGATCACCTTGTCATTTTAATTGTTTGGTAACTAAATCCCTTGAATTGGGTTTTAAAATGGAGCTATCTTTTGTCTATTTTCCACTCACTAATATATAGTTATAGTGAAATTTCACTGCATCAGTATTCTTTAATCTTATGCAATGAAGATTTTGACCTTTGTAAATCTATTACATTTTAGCTTGCCTGTAGTTCATGTCAAAAGGGAAAAAAAAGACTTTACAATTCCAGAGGCTCCTCTTAACTCTAGGGAGGAAACTCTGACACTTGCACTTAGTACCAAAAAATTAGCTCAGGTATTTCTTCCTAGTTTCTACCCAGTTGTCAAGATGATAATACATTCTCTATTTCTTTTTTGGTGCAATTAGAGAGAAATATCAGGGATTTTCCTAGGCATGATACAATGGAATTTATTTTCACATAGAAAAATTTGTGGAAGACAAAGTACCAATACAAATATTTTCTTTTGGAAATTTATTGTTGAAATGAATGTTCAGAAATTCAAGACCTTGACAAAGCAGTTGTCAATGCAAATTTATAAAACAAAAACAATTCTACTGACTGCAATTATGAACTATAACAGAGTAGCTATCACTAGTTAAATATTTACAGGGCAACAACATATAAATGGAACTGTGCTAAATGCTGGAGCTCAAGGTCTGAGATGTATATTTTGAAAAATGTATAGAAAAAATTTAGGAAAAATATGGGCTCTGCTGCTTTGTAGAAGGCAGATCAATACTTAAAAAATATGTATATGCAAAAACACTATTAAAATCTTTGACAAAGATGGTGAAGATGACTAAGATTCTACTAGAAAAAAACCTTTTGCTCATTATAGCAATTGGTATGATATATTTCTGTATTTACAAGGGAAAATGGAACATTTCTGTATTGTTCTGAAAAGTCAGCTCTATATGGTTTAGAGTCCAACATTGTATTGTAAATGAATAAATTATCTTAAGTGCATATACACTCTTGATTTTGGGAGACTATTCACTACAAGAATGTGTGAATTCACAGTTTATTATGTAATTCACAGTTACCAAGAGTAGAGGTTCATCAATAATATCATCCGACTTTAATTTGAAGTATTTAAGTAAATGCCTGTCTTATATTAACTTTCTTTCTTTTTTTTTATTAAAGCTTTTTATTTGTATAACATATGTATCGGTAGTTCCCCAGCATTGATCTTTACAAAGCTTTCCATTACAAATTTTACCCCCAGTCCCCTGCCTTCCCCTAGATGGCAGGAAGTCCACTACATGTTAATAATGTTGAAATACTTGAAAAGTTATGCAAGAAAAATCCTATCTACAAGAAAAAAAAAGAAAATCAGAAAAGGCAACACAATGCAAGCAAATATCAATAGAGATCATGAAAATGTTACGTTGTGGTCCATATTTCATATCCCTCTCTCTGGGTGTATATGGTTTTCTTCAGTGAACAATTGGAACTGGTTTGAGACAATTCTTTGTTGCAGAGAGCCTTGTCCATCAGAATTGATCATAATGTAATACTGTTGTTGCTGTGTATGATGATCTCCTGGTTCTGCTCGTTTCACTCAGCCTCAGTTCATGCAAGTCACTCCAGGCCTCTCTGAAATCGTCCTGCTGGTCGTTTCTTTCAGAGCAATAATATTCCATAACATTCATATACCATAATTTATTCAGCCACTCTCCAATTCATGGGCATCCCTTCAGTTTCCAGTTTCTAGCCACCACAAAAAGGGCTGCCACAAACATTTTTGCACATGTGGGTCCCTTTCCCTCCTCTAAGATCTCTTTGGGATATAGGCCCAGTAGAAACACTGCTGGGTCAAAGGGTATGCACAGTTTGAAAACTTTTTGAGCATAGCTCCAAATTGCTCTCCAGAATGGTTGGATCCATTCACAGTTCCACCAACAATGTATTAGTGTCCCAGTTTTCCCACATCCCCTCCAACATTCATCGTTATCTTTTCCTGTCATTTTAGCCAATCTGACAGGTGTGTAGTGGTACCTCAGAGTTGTCTTTATTTGCATTTCTCTGATCAATAGTGATTTGGAGCAACTTTTCATATGACTAGAGATGGTTTTAATTTCATCATCTGAAAATTGTCTGTTCATATCCCTTGACCACTTATCTATTGAAGAGTGGCTTGAATTCTTATATATATGAAACAATTCTCTATATATTTTACAAATGAGGCCTTTATCAGAATCATTAAATGTAAAGATGATTTCCCAATTTGATGCTTCTCTCCTAATCTTGTCTGCATTAGTTTTATTTGTACAGAAACTTTTTAACTTAATGTAATCAAAATTATCCATCTGGTGTTCAATTAGGAGTTCCAGATCTTCTTTGGACATAAATTTATTCCATCTCCACAGGTCTGAGAGGTAAACTATATTACGTTCCTCTAACTTGGTTACAAAATCACTCTTTATATCTAGATCATGAACCCATTTAGATCTTATCTTGGTATGTGGTGTTAGGTATGGGTCAAGCCCTAATTTCTTCCACACTAGCTTCCAATTTTCCCAGCAGTTTTTGCCGAATACTGAGTACTTATCCCAAAAGCTGGGGTCTTTGGGTTTGTCAAACACTAAATTGTTAAGGTTATTGCCTAGATTGTCCTGATAACCTATCTTGTGCCACTGATTGACTGCTCTATTTCTTAGCCAGTACCAAATGGTTTTGATGACCGCTTCTTTATAATATAGTTTTGGATCTGGTACAGCTAGGCCACCTTCACCTGCCTTTTTTTCATTAATCCCCTTGAAATCCTTGACCTTTTTTTGTTCTTCCAAATGAACTTTGCTACTATTTTTTCTAGATCTGTAAAATAATTTCTTGGGAGTTTGATTGGTATGGCACTAAATAAGTAGATTAGTTGGGGAGTATTGTCATTTTTATTATATTTGCTCTGCCTACCCATGAGCACTTAATATTTTTCCAATTGATTAGGTCTGATTTTATTTGTGTGGAAAGTGTTTTGTAGTTTAGATCATATAGTTTCTGACTTTTCCTTGGCAGATAGATTCCCAAATATTTTATCCTATCATCTGCTATTTGGAATGGAATTGCTTTTTGTATCTCTTGCTGCTGAACTTTGTTGGTAATATATAAAAATGCTGATGATTTATGTGGATTAATTTTGAATCCTGGCACTTTGCTAAAGTTGTGAATTGTTTCTAGTAGTTTTTTAGTTGAGTCTCTAGGGTTCTCTAAGTATACCATCATGTCATCTGCAAAGAGTGATAATTTGGTTTCTTCATTACCTACTCTGATTCCTTTTATCTCTTTTTCTTCTCTTATTGCTAAAGCTAACATTTCTAAACCAATATTAAATAGTAATGGTGACAGTGGGCAGCCTTGTTTCACTCCTGATCTTATTGGGAATGGTTTTAGTTTGTCTCCATTATATATGATGCTTGCTGATGATTTTAAATAGATGCTACTGATCATTTTAAGGAAAAGACCATTTATTCCTATAATCTCTAGTGTTTTTAATAGGAAGGGGTGTCAGATTTTATCAAATCTTTTTTCTGCATCTATGGAGATAATCATATGGTTTTTTTAGTTTGGTTCTTAATATAATTAATTATGCTGATAGTTTTCCTAATATTGAACCAGCCCTGCATCCCTGGTATAAATCCTACTTGGTCATAGTGTACTATCCTGGGGATAACTTTCTGTAATCTCATTGGTAATATCTTATTTAAAATTTTTGGATCAATATTCATTAGGGAAATTGGCCTATAGTTTTCTTTCTCTTTTCACCCTACCTGGTTTAGCTATCAGCACCATATCAGTCTCATAGAAGGATTTTGGCAGTATACCTGCTGTCCCTATTTTCTCAAATAGTTAGTGTAGTATTGGAATTAATTGTTCTTTGATTATTTGGTAGAATTCACATGTAAATCCATCTGGCCCTGGAGATTTTTTCTTAGGGAGTTGGTTAATAGCTTGTTCTATTTCTTTTTTCTAATATGGGGCTATTTAAGTAATTTATATCCTCTTCTGTTCATCTGGGCAATCTATATTTTTGTAGATATTCCTCCATTTCATTTAGATTATCAAACTTATTGGCATAAAGTTGGGCAAAATAACTCCTAATTATTGCTCTAATTTCCTCTTCATTGGAGGAAAGTTCTCCCTTATCCTTCTTGAGACTAATAATTTGATTTTCCTCTTTCCTTTTTCTTATCAAATTAACTAAAGGCTTATCTATTTTGTTGGTTTTTTCATAGAACCAACTCAGTTTTATTTATTAATTCAATAGTTTTCTTATTTTCAATTTTATTAATTTCTCCTTTTATTTTTAGAATTTCCAATTTGGTATTTAATTGAGGGTTTTTAATTTGTTCTTTTTCTAGTTTTTTTAATAATAAGCCCAATTCATTGATGTTTTCTTTCTCTATTTTATGCAAGTAAGCATCTAGAGATAAAAAATTGCCCCTTATAACCGCTTTGGCCGTATCGCACAAATTTTGGTAGGTTGTCTCCTTATTGTCATTCTCCTGGATGAAATTATTGATTGTGTCTATGATTTGCTCTTTCACCCATTCATTCTTCAGGATTAGATTATTTAATTTCCAATTAACTTTTGGTTTATTTTCTCCTGGCCTTATATTGCATGTGATTTTTATTTCATCATGATGTGAAAAAGATGCATTTACTATTTCTGCCTTTCTGCATTTGATTTTGAGGTTTTTATGCCCTAACACATGGTCAATTTTTGTATAGGTTCCACGGACTGCTGAGAAAAAAGTAAACTCCCTACTGTCTCCATTCAACTTTCTCCATAAATCTATCATACCTAACTTTTCTAACAATTGGTTTATCTCTCTAGTTTCTTTCTTGTTTATTTTGTGGTTTGATTTATCTAATTCTGAGAGAGCAAGGTTGAGATCCCCCACTAGTATAGTTTGGCTGTCTATTTCTTCTTGCATCTCTCTTAATTTCTCCCCTAGGAATTTGGATGCTATTGCACTTGGTGCGTATATATTTAGTATAGATATTGCTACATTATCTATGGTACCCTTTAATAGAATATAGTTTCCTTCCTTATCTCTTTTGATTAGATCTATCTTGGCTTTTACTTGATCTGAGATAAGGATTGCTACCCCTGCTTTTTTTTGTTCACCTGAAGCATAATATTTTCTGCTCCAGCCTTTTCCCTTCATCCTATATGTGTCACTATGTTTTAGATGTGTTTCTTGTAGACAACATATTGTGGGATTCTGGTTTTTAATCCAGTCTGATATCCGCTTCCGCTTTATGGGAGAGTTCATCCCATTCACACTCACAGTTAGAATAACTAATTCTTTATTTCCTGCCATCTTATTTACCCAAGTTATGTTTTCCCCTTTCCTTTCCCCTTTCTCCCTTCCCCCCTCCTCAGAACTTTGCTTTTGATGACCCCCTCCCCCAAACAATACTCCACCCTTTAGATCCCCTCCCCCTGTTTTTACTCCTTTCCCCTGATTCTTCGATTTTCCCTTCTATTAGTTTGTCCCTTACTTTTCCTCCTTTCCCTCCCACTTCCCTCTAGCAACAGCCAAGTTTCTATGTGAAATCAAGTGTCTGATATACACTTTTTACAGCCCAACCTGATGAGAGTAAGATTTACACAATGCTCATCTCCCTCCCCTCTTTCTCTCAATTATATTAGGTTTTCTTTGCCTCTTCAAGAGATTTTACCTTGTTTTTACCTCCTTTTTTTTTATCTTATTTTACCACTTTTTTCCCTCTTTTCCCCAGTATGACAACCTTTCCCCCTCTAGTTCTCTTTTTCATATTATCAAAGTAATATCTGGTTAATTATACCCCCAAACTTTAAGTATCCCCCTAGTAGAAATAAAGTTCTCAAGAGTCCTTTCCTTTTTTACCTTTTTATGCATCTCTTGAGTTCTGTGTTTGGATGTCAAATTTTTTGTTCAGATCTGGTCTTTTCATTAGAAATAGGTGAAATTCACCTATATCATTGAATGACCATCTTCTTCCCTGGAGGATAATGCTCATTCTAGCTGGATAGGTTATTCTTGGCTATAATCCAAGTTCCTTTGCCTTTTGGGGATATCTGGTTCCAGGCTCTTCGATCCTTCAATGTGGAGGCTGACAGATCGTGTGTGATTGTAATTATTGATCCTTGGTATTTGAATTGTTTCTTTCTAGCTGCTAGCATAATCTTTTCCTTGGTGCTATAGTCCTGAAATTTAGCCACGATATTCCTCGGGGTTTTAATTTTGGGGTCTCTTTCAGGAGGTGATTGGTGAATTCTTTCAATGGTGATTTTGCCTTCTGATTCTACAATCTCAGGGCAGTTTTCTTTCAGGATTTCCTGGAAGATAGTGTTTAGATTCTTTTTTTCATCATGACTGTCAGGAAGTCCAATAATCCTTAGATTGTCTCTCCTAGATCTTTTTTCCAAGTTAGTTGTTTTTCCTAGGAGATATTTCATATTTTATTCTAATTTTTCATTTTTTTGTTTTTGTTTGACTGATTCTTGAAGTCTTATTGAGTCATTCACTTGCATTTGTTCAATTCCTATTTTTAAAGTGATGTTTTCTTCAGTTACCTTTTTAAGCTCCTTTTGTAATTGGCCAATTGAATTTTTTTGTTCATTGCACTCTTTTTCCACTTCACTAATTTTATTTTTCAATAAATTGGTGTCTTTTTCATATCTATTTTGCAGAGCATCATATCCTTCTTGCACTGATTTCAGGTTATTTTCCCATTTATCCTCCAGCTTGCTTTTGAGGTTCTTTATGCAATCTTCCAGAAAGGCCTTTTGAAAAAGTGACCAGTGATGGTCTTTAATAACTTCTTCTGGAACTTTGTCTAAATGAACCTCTGCATCTGGGGTCATCGCTTCTTTGTCTTGATAAAAGCTGTCTATGGTGAGAGCTCTCTTTTGCTTCTTCATTTTTTTTTTTTTTAGACAGCGTGGATATCTCTTTAAGGTAGGGAAAAAAAACGGCAGCTGAAATGGCGGCTGGAGATCTTTGCCCTGGGGCACTTTGGCAAATTAACTTAAGGTGGTTGGCCGGTGGGGGCTAGGACTAAGTCTGAATTACTCCTTAAACAAGGCAAGTCTGCCAGAACACCTGCCCCCAATCAGGGCAGAGTGTCCGGAGTGCCTCAGATAAACTCCAGGTGTTTGGAATTTGGAATTTGGAGTTTGGAATTTCTGCCACAATGAGTTGAGCTGAATCCCACCCTCACTTCCGGCCTACAACGGAGTCCTCTGACACCGGAGTCCTCTGTTTATCCCTCTGTCTGAGTTAGACACACCTGATTTGAAGTTTTTTAGAGATATCAGCAGTGTCCAAATATTTCTAAGTTCATTGACTTGAAGATCAGTTCAGAGGCTTATTTTATTGTCGATTTGAGAGAAGATCGGAGGAGGAAGCAGAGTCACCTTTTCACTCCACCATCTTGGCTCCGCCTCCCTTATATTAACTTTCAAATAGAAACTCATTGTTTCTGTATAATTCCATGACACATCCCTTCTGCTTATGACATAATAAGTGCCTGGAGAAGACAAATAAAAATTATAAAATCAAAATCATTTTTTTTCCTCACAGAAAAAATTGTCACAATAGGGGTTTTAGGCTGATGACAATGCCCAATCTTTTGTAAAAATATATGCTTTATTGATATAATTTGGTTTTATATTGTCTAGATTTTTTTTCTTGCATCCCTCCTTCAATTTCTATCTATTATTTTGTTGTGGGACACCTTCAAATACTATTTAGTGTTAGGTATTACATCTAGGATACAGAGATTCAAGGGAGAAGGGTTTGGAGGTAGGGAAAAATGGGGGAGTAAAGAAACTTAGCTGTTGTAAATGCCTTTTAAAAATGTGACTGAATGAATACTTATTGATATAAGGCACTACAAATGAAATCTCTATATAAGGATGGCTCCTTCTGTCTAAACTTCTATATTTAATATTTTCTTATTGCTTAGGATTTTTATTTCATATGAAGAATGAGGAGATATATTATTTTGGTAAAAGGAATAATTATCCTAGATAAAGAAAAGTGATTAAAATGAAAAACAAATATTTGGAAAATTGAAATTATATTTGAATTTTGTGTATCAAGAATATATTTTTAAAATAAATGCCTCAGATTATTAGAACTGGCACCAATTTGGAGCTTCATGTTAATTACTTTGTTTATAAAAGACTGATGGGATAATTCAGCCAGGCAGAGCCAAATCAGTTATACATATTTAAATAAAGCATTACAGACTTCTAACTGCGATTGTTGCATAAACAAAATGGATTATGAGAATATTTTCATTTGCAAATATTCTTGGCTTTTATATAACAAGTACTGCTGACAACTGCTTAAATCCTATCTTGTATGTTGTTTATGTATCTTTACTTGACTAGCTCTTCTGATAACAGTATGGAGAGAATAAAAAACCAAAATATTTTTTAAACAAGTTATGTTTAGTGAGCACTAAAACAGTATGACATAAGTATTATTAAAATTTCCAGTCATAAAGGGACATGGCAAATGAATAATTGCTGCATTGTTGATCTTAAAAAAAAGTAAATTGGGAGCTTATCCTTCACATAACCTTCACGAACCCATAATTCCCATGCTTCAGAAAGCATTATAATGACTTTAGCAACTTTGCATGTGTTTGTATGCATAAAAACCTGGCAAAATGATTCAGAAATAGATGGCTTATTGTTATTGTTAGTTAAACTATTCAGTACAGCAAATCAAAGTATAAAAAGGCCATTTAAAATGATAGAAATAAAAAATTAAGTCTAATGCTAAAGAATGGAAGTAGAGTAATATTACCTAAAATGAAATATTTTACTACAACTATTATGTTCTAAATAAATAGCTCCAGTGAGTTATATACATACTCTGGGAAACACTGTTAAAGCTGCCAGGGGAAAAATGTCAAGCAGTAAGGGAGAAATGGCAAAATTGTGACCTTTCTCCCAATACATTAAGGCACATCTCTTCATAGCTGCTAAGTCAACCAAAGTACATGTACACCTAGATTCACTTTCTGCTTCCAGTCTCTAGTTGCTTGTTCCTTTTATGATATTATCTGTGATCTATAGATGATTTTGTCTCTGTTTTTATGTCAATGCTGGTTCAACTTTTTGGGTCCTAGAATTACCATGGACAGTGCTCTGGATCTTAGCTTGCCTCTGCTCCATAACAGCAATGATGAGAAGAGCAGAGCAGTTTGAATTTCTATCAGTAGAGTAAGTGCTTGCATCTAAGAAATCAGATGTTTATTAAAGTATCAAAGTAAAATATTTATATTGGATGGTTGGTGCAATATTCTGTCATTCTCTGTCATGTCCCATACTTTGTGACTTTATTTGAGAATTTTTTGGTAAAGATACTAGAGTGGTTTGCCACTTCCTTCTCTAGATTTTTTTTTTTTCAGATGAAGAAACTAAAACAAAGAGGGTTTAAGTGACTTGCTCAGGGTCATACAGCTTGTAAATGTCAGAAGCCAGATTTAAATTTATGAAGATGAGTCTTCCTGACTATAGATTTGGCATTGTGCCACCTAATTACTTTGATTGTGACAATACTTGTCATACTTGAGAATTAGATTATGGGGAACAATGGTCTCTAATATGGAAAACTTAAATTCTCTATAGTTTTTTCATTTAGATGTTTAAGATGTTTCTGTTCTAGAATAAAAGTAAAAAAATACATATTGAATGTAAGATTTGTACTACTTTATTGAAAAACTAGATTTAGCATGTAAATTAGTACATAACCGATATCAATTCAAAGTTCCTCAGAGTTGAATTTCAAACAATCTGCAATTCAATTAATTAGTAGTGAGAAGATTTAAGAGTGGATTGAGTCACTTGGTCTTGCTACCAGAACCTAATTTTTTCGGATTTTGCTATATAAACACATGCTTTGGCACATATACACAGCTGGGTTGATGAGGCTATTATTAGAAAGATCAAGTATAGAGAGAAGACAATTTGGCCTGAAGGATCATATATGACTGCTGTGAATTTTTATGGGATTGGTACTTGTTTCAGATGGTTAAGCAAGTAGGGGACAAGATAAATGTAATTGGATTTAGCCTGCGTGTGGCGTTAGAAAATTTCTTGTGAACTAGAGTGTCTTTCTTTAATGATTGATGAACAATTAATCTCCATAGTGAAACCATAAACTTTTAGTTTAAGAAAAAGATGAAAGCCTAGAAAGCTGCTTTATTGATTTTTTAATTTATTCTTGGTTTTTCACTATTGCTAATTGTAAAACACACATTTGTTTTGAAATTGTAATGCTTTAAAAATATCTATTGTTCCACAGATAATCTGGTGATTTAAACTGTTTATGAGTATATCTATTCAGTTTGACCAAACAACATGAGTTTAATTGCTCTCTTCAAGATTATCAGCATTCCCTTAGCTGGTCAGTCCAATGGCCTTTTCTCAGTCTTCATCCTTCTTGACTTTGCTGTAGCTTTTAATACTATTGATTATTTCCTTCCTTCTCTTTGATACTCCTTTCTTTTTTTGCTTCCTTGATACTTTTCTCTCCTTATCTTTTTCCTGATTTCTTTTTTTCAATTTCTTTTATTAGTTCATCATGTACTTATGCCTTTCTAAGCTTGGTGTTCTTGGCTCATTTTCCACTCTATACTGGTGAAGTCATCTGTTTTCAGGTCTTCCATTATTATCTTTAAGCAGAAAAAAAAACTCTATATATTTATCCTTAGCATGTTTCCTGTACTATAGTACTATATTACTAACAGCTACTGAGTATGTCTACTTAGATGTCCCGTAGGCATTTCAAATTCTACAGATTAAAAACGGAATTTACCTTCTTTGCCCCTAAAACAACCCTACCTCCAAATTTTCTGTTTCCATTTTGGGAACCTGGGAATCATACTCCCTGTTGCTCAGGGTCATAAGCATAAGTACCCCTCTCTTCTTCCTTCTCCCTCTCTTTACCATGTATATTGGACCATTTTTCAAATGTTATTAGCTTGTAACCTTTTTGGGAATTAGGGGCTGTCTAATGCCTCTTTTTGTAGTTCTAATGCTTAACACATTATCTGACACACAGTAGATTCTTAACAAATTTTGATTGATTGGTTATTAGGTCTTTTTCTATAGTGTGATATCTGCTTCATTGGTTTTTTCTCTCTTTACAAGGCCATCTTCCTGACTCAGGGATTCTTCATTTCTCATCACTATAAAGATTTCCTAGTTGACCTCTCGGTTTTGTCTTTTCCCTCCTTATTTTCTACACAGATTTTACTGTATCTCTCCCTTGCTCAAAAGCATTCAGTAGCTCCACACTGCCTCTAGATTAAAATATAAACTTTTAAGCCTATTGTTTAAAGTTCTAAAAAATTTGGGGCCAATTTTTGGGGCTCTCACTATTCACTATTTAACACTGACTCTTTGCTTTGTTTTCTGTTTACAGCTTAATAGAATGTAAGCTCGAGGGCATGGACTATTCATTTTTATCTTTGTATCTACAGTGCTTACTACAATATGAGCACATACCAAAAACTTAATAAATCTTTTGGACTAATTAATAATTAGTTGTTGAATTAAATTGAAGATAAAATTTGCATGTGAATTCAATGTTGAAAATAGTATTTTTGAATATATTGCTGAATTTTTAGATGTTTAATTTTTTAATTTTTCATTTGATAATAACTACCTTTATATGTCATGTTAAAGTTTGCAAAGCACTTTACATATATAATCTCATTTGATCACATCACAATTCTGTTACATATTATCATTATTATACATCATTATATACCCATACATATTATATATACATATAGAACACATAAGTAGATACTTAAGAGTTGTTTATAAATTAAGGATTATTTTCATTCATCTACTAAATATATGTTGATGCTGTTTCTAGCATTATAGCTTAATGCTGGGTGGGATATAGAAGTGAATCAGATATTGTCAGCTCATCTAGTAGGAAATAAGAGAAGCACAACCAATGAATACAGAGTAGGGAATGATGGTGTACATTTTAAGGACTACAAAATTTCAGAAAGTGGAAAAAATCAAGATCCAGTACATCAATAAAGATGTGATGGAAAAGTTGGAATTAGAGAACTAATAGAATTTAAATAAGTATAGATAGTGGGAGAAAATTCCCAAAGTAGGAAAAAATGTAAGCAAAGTTGCAGAAGAAGAATGCAGATGATAATAAGTAATTGCTTTAGCTGGGAGTTGTGGCTTGATAGTATTTTTCAACCTGTTAATTTGGGAATCAGATTAAGGTTTATTCATTCAGAGATTTCAGTTTTGTTTTTGCAATGAAGTGTGTCACAGTTTGGAATTTCTTAGGTCATTTAGATGACTTTTGTTATGTATCATTTTTTTTTAATAACTTGGAAGTATTTCTTAAATTTTAATTAATATCTAAAAATAATCAAAAATCCTTTCTTTAACATTTCTTTACAAACAATTCAAGGAGAAATATTGAGCTTTATTTCTAGAAGATATATTCATGAAGATATCTCATGTTTTCTCAGCTCATTGACATCACATAAAATGATGAACATGAAAAATATGTAAAGTTTTTTCCACTTTACTGGCTATCTTATATGAGAATTACATGGTAAACTTAATGTTTACTATGACTTTAGCAAGTATTTATGGCACATTTTAAACAGTATAGGACAAATGATAATAAAGAATTTAAGGCCTTATATATCATATTTGTTATACTTTTTCCAGCATGAAGGAGGAAGGTGATTAAAATATATCTTCAGATAGTGTTATTACATGTACTGGTTCCAATCATGGGAATCTCTGGTGTTTCATAGAGTAAGAAATATAAGAAACTAGCCAAACTTTGTAGTCCCAATTCTGTCAATAAGTTATGTCACCAAGGACTTTGTGTTAAACCACTGTCAATAAATAAAATTGTTTCATTTTCCATGAAGTAACCTTTTTTTTTTGAGGGAGGAAGGAATGCTTTATTAGCATGTATCATTTTCATACACAGTTCATAGATATTATTCCTCATGAAATTCCTTGAGGAGGGCATCTTTTGGGTTTCCCACCAGAACCTGGAGGGTACAAGTCGGAGGTTGTAAATTAACATGGGAATTTGAAGTAGGTTCTTATTGGGGAACAGACAAATTAGTTATGTATTGAGATGTAGTTCATTTTTATCTTTAATAGTTTCTGGTGCATCGTATGAAGTAATTGTTGGTTTGTTAACTGAATATCACTCTCCAATCTCTTTCTCTCAGAAGTCTAGGAGTCTCCACCAGAGCCCATATGGTTAGCATTAACTTCACCCAAAATGCCCCTCAAAGCCCAGCACCCTGGAGTCTATTCTGTAAGAGTAGCCAAAGGAAAATAGGAGGCAAAGTCTCATACCTCTTACTAAAGATCAAAAGTCACATTCTTTTCATGGGTGTTGGAGCCTAGGTTATAGTCAGGGTACAAGGGCCATGGGGAGGGGAGAGAATCCAGATACCACCACCCTGGTAGAGGACAGAAGACAAATGAGTGAGGAGCCTAGACTATAGATATTTGTTAAAGGTATTTGGGAAGCCTTGCCTCTCATTTCTAGATCAGTCTTTCTAGTGGCAGCTTTCTACTTCAAAAGTCTTCTCAATAGTGTCTGGTGTGCCTTTTGATTTTCCCCTCTCAACAAGAGGAAAGATTCAATGTGGGAGTTCAAATAGTCCCATTTTCAGAAGTGATTAGTGGAAAGAGAATATTATGGACTCAGATCCCATCTTTGGTCCCCCAGATATAATAGGTGAATCTTTGCCATACCTTATTGAAGCCCAACCATCCATGATACTTTCCCCATAATTTCTTCATCATAATTTGATGAAGCTATTTCACCTTCTCTCAAGTATAATCTAAGGAGAAAGACATTTCAAATAAAAATTTCTTTGGAGTACTAATATATATATTTTTTAAATCTAGTGTTAGATTTCACACAAAAGAAAACGGCTAATTCTGATATTTTACTGCTAAATAAAATTTGAATGCTAAAATATCACCTCATTCTTCCAGCATTCTTCTATGCATTATTTGTCTCTAGTAGAATGTAAGGTCCTAGAGAGCAGGAAGTGTTTGCTTACTTATATTTGAATCCCCTATGCTTACTTAGCCCAATACCTGGCATCTAGCAAGAGCATAACAAATTCTAAACATTTATCTAATCTAATCTAATCTATCTATCTACCTAATCAATGGTGTTAGGATTAAAATTATTTTAAAAGTCATTAAGTAGGAGTAACCTATGTCTCCATTATGATTCTAACTATTGTTTATTTCCTTCCTACAGCTATGCTAATTTATGTCTTTTCCAATTAGAGTTAATTTTGAGCCATGGTACACACAACTGCAGGCCAATTCCTGGATGTGCTATCAGTAAAGTACTCTTTAGCATTCTTCTGGAATAGTGTTCAGTTTCCTCAGAATAGCAATTCTTCTTAAGAGAAAATCATATAGCAGATTTTAAAAATTATTTGAACTCCTAAGGGAGTTTTCCAGCTGGCTAGGCTCTATATAGTCTCTTTCCCTGACTTAAGCATTTTGGTTTTCTGATTGTATGTAAAATAGTTTTTAACATTCATTTTTATAAGATTTTGAGTTCCATTTTTTTCTCCTTCCTTTCCCCTCTCCCTAAGACAATAAGCAGTCTGGTATAGGTTATACATGCATAATCATGTTAAATATATTTCCACATTAGTTATTGTGAAAGAAGAATCAGAACAAAAGGGAAAAATGAGAAAGAAAAAAAACAAACAAACAAAAAAGGGAATATAATATACTTTGATCTATATTCAGACTCCATAGTTCTTTTTCTGGATGTAGACAACATTTTTCATCATGAGTCTTTGAGAATTGTCTTTGATTATTGTACTTTTAAGAAGAGCTAAGTCTATCATAGTTGATTATCATACAATGTTGCTGTTTCTGTATATTCTCTTTCTTGTTGTCTTTTTGTCTCTCTTTCTCTTTGTCTCTGTCTGTCTTTCTCTCTTTCCTTCTCCCTTCCTTCCTCCCTTCCTCCCTTTTTCTCTCCCTCCCCTCTCTCTTTCTCTTTCTCTCTCTCTCTGTGTCTATCTTTTGGCAAGACAATTGGGTTTAAGTGACTTGTCCAGGGTCACACAGCTAGTAAATGTTAAATGTCTGAGTTCGCATTTGAACTCAGGTCTTCCTGCCACCAGAGCCAGTGCTCTATTGACTGTTCCCCCATCTGGATGCTCTTGAGAAGATATTCTCTTGAGAAGAATTGCCTGTTAAGAAATAGAGTAGTCAATCAGTGGAATAGGATAGGATCACAGAACAAACTAGGCAATAACTATAGTAATCTAGTGTTTGACAAACCCTAAGACCCCAGCTTTTGGGATAAGTACTCCTAATTTCACAAAAACTGCTGGGAAAATTGGAAACTAGTATGGAAGAAATTAGGGTTTGAACCATACCTAACACCACATACCAAGATAAGATCTAAATGGATTCATGATTTAGATATAAAGAGTGATATTATAAGCAAATTAGAGGAACATATGATAGTTTACCTCTCAGACCTGTGGAGAAGGAAGGGATTTGTGTCCAAAGAAAAACTGGACTCTTAATTGAACACGATAGATAATTGTGATTATATTAAGTTAAAAAGTTTTTGTACAAAGAAAACTAATGCAGACAAGATTAGGAGGGAAGCAATAAATTGGGAAATCATCTTTACATTTAAGGGTTCTGATAAAGGCCTCATTTCTAAAATATATAGAGAATTGACTCATATTTATAAGAATTCAAGCCACTCTCCAATTGATAAATGGTCAAAGGATATGAACAGACAATTTTCAGATGATGAAATTAAAACCATTTCTAGTCATATGAAAAGATGCTCCAAATCACTATTGATCAGTGTTGGGGCTGCCGTAAGAGCTCACCTTGTATGAGCCCTTTGATCTCAGAGGCCAGATGAATGAGGCAGGAGACTCATAGGATGTGAAAAGAGCTCCAATTTATTATGCGGCACAGCCTTGTTGATATACAGTTTTGCAAGTGTGATCAGAGCATGAACAGTAGGCAATCCCCAATCACCATTCAGAGAAGCAGCTCATGGGCTTTGCGTATGCATGATATCTGCCAATGGCAGGAGAGCTAACCCAGCCACGTCAGCAACCCGCTCACAGGCAAGAGGCCTTGTCAAGGCATCCTTGCTCACAAACAACTAGCTGTGACCCTCAGGCTCAACCCATTTCCATGCCATGCATCAGTGCTTCTTGCTCAACAAGGGCGTTTCTCCAATGTGGTAGAAAACTTATTGTGCACCACAGGTCAAGGTGGCTTCTGTACTCCCTCTCAGCAGGATCCTATACCATTGCAATTCCCCCTTTTTATCTTTTAGATAAAGTTTCTTGAGCTGCAACCTCTGAAAAGATGGTGGAGAAAGATCTATGAAAATATCCTAAAATTACAGGGTAACACCACAGCAATAGCAACATCACAACACACAGGGCAGTCCATGAATCTAATTTTAACCACCATGAAGAGGTATTGTCTTTTTTTTTTATTAAAGCTTTTTATTTGTATAACATATGTATGTGTAGTTCCCCAACATTGATCTTTACAAAGCTTTCCATTACAAATTTTACCCCCAGTCCCCTCCCCTCCCCTAGATGGCAGCAAGTCCACTACATGTTAATAATGTTGAAATGCTTGAGAAGTTATGCAAGAAAAATCCTATCTACAAGAAAAAAAAAAAGAATCAGAGAAAGGCAACACAATGCAAGCAAATGTCAATAGAGATCATGAAAATGTTACGTTGTGGTCCATATTTCATTTCCCTCTCTCTGGGTGTATATGGTTTTCTTCAGTGAACAATTGGAACTAGTTTGAGACAATTCTTTGTTGCAGAGAGCCATGTCCATTAGAATTGATCATCATATAATACTGTTGTTGCTGTGTATGATGATCTCCTGGTTCTGCTCGTTTCACTCAGCATCAGTTCATGCAAGTCCCTCCAGGCCTCTCTGAAATCGTCCTGCTGGTTGTTTCTTACAGAGCAATAATATTCCATAACATTCATTTACCATAATTTATTCAGCCACTCTCCAATTGATGGGCATCCCTCATGAAGAGGTACTGTCAAAACAATGTTTGATTTTTTTTTTCAATTTTATCTGGATTCAAATTTTTATGAGAAGCATTCTCTCTGTTAGATGTTAGTTTATATGAACTTTCTCTGTCAACTTCAATTGTATTATTGAGAAATAAATCATTCAAATGCCTCTTGATACTGTCCGAATCATAATATTGTCCTGTGTGATTATACAGCAAAAAGGGTTACATAAATCTTTGTTTATCTGTAGTCACATTGTAATTGAGCCTAGAGTTTCAATAACTCTACTTCAGCTTCTATTTCTAATGATACTTCTCTTAAATCTTTTTTCATCTGATACAATTGTTCATCTCTCTTAGCTTGTTGGGCAAAACCTGCTGAGACACTTGTAGCTAGTTCCTCTCTGTATCTAGCTTGTACAGTACTGTTTTGTACATTAGATATGGACATTGCAAGAGAGACTGATGAAACTATAAGTGAAACCAATATAGTGATACCTATATGACACAGCTGATACATCTCTTTTTTTCTAATGAAAATAGACTAAGATCTATTTCCTTCTTTTCTATTATGGTAATGGACATAGGATCTGTCTTAGTATGATACCATTTCTCACTTTTTACAGGATGCATTGATACATGAGTAATAACAAATTCAGTCTGATTTTCAATTTTAGTGTCCAAGCAATCACTGACAGTGCAATTCCAACAAGTAACATTGTAAAAATCTAATGTTTCTTTGGTAACAGTTACAGAGTCTCCCCACATGAATGCATATTTCCCTCCCAAACAGGCTTTAGTATAGAACTATTATCTAATTCTCATGCCATTTGTCCAAGAACCAGGACCCAAGATGTTTTTGCATGTGCCAAACTGCTGACCCACTTCTTGAGTGACAAGAATATGTCCCATGAAGACTTGTGCTTTATGAAGGGCCAACCTGATAATCCTTTCTGTAGACACACACTGCAACCCTCCCACGCGGATGTGGGTGTTGCTCTGATAGGGCATCCCCTGCATGCCCAGCATGTATGTCACATGATACCCCATTCTCCATGAGACAGTCCTAGGCCATGGTGGGTCCACGGCCCACCTTTTGGCCTCTGTTGCCAATTCTGATTGTATGTAACACAAACCCACATAACACAAACCCATATATATATATATATATATATATATATATATATA
>JAJPUD010002642.1:141741-193401 GCA_023553655.1 Myrmecobius fasciatus
CCAGGAATTTCCTAATGTCTCCTAATTGGACTGTGCACCCCTGCTCTTTGATACTTTTATATACAGTCCTGACATATGCTTCCCTGTCTAAAGGGAGGAGGGTGCCTACTTTCTGCCCCATTAGGTTACTTAACTGCTTTCCACCGCATTCTGCCTGGTCCAGAAACAGGACAGTTCAGCAGGCTCTCCCTCTGGAGTCCTCTTAGAGGTTGTATTAACCACGTAGCAATGCTTGACTGCGAAGTAGTCGTTCTGGCACTGTTCCGGGTCCCTGTCACTGTTCCTTGGGCGCCAGTTGTTGCGGCCCTTTTAAGAGCTCACCTTGTATGAGCCCTTTGATCTCAGAGGCCAGATGAATGAGGCAGGGGAACTCATAGGAAGTGAAAAGAGCTCCAGTTTATTATGCCGCACAGCCTTATTGATTAACAGTGTTGCAAGCATGATCAGCGCATGAACAGTAGGCAATCCTTAATCACCATTCAGAGAAGCAGCTTGTGGGTATTGCATATGCATGGTATTTGCCAATGGGAGGAGAGCTGACCCAGCCAGGTCAGCAAACTGCATACAGGCAAGAGGCCTTGTCAAGGCATCCCTGCTCACAAGCACCTAGCTGTGACCCTCAGGCTCAATCCATTCCCATGCAGTGCATCAATGCTCCTGCTCAACAAGAGCATTTCTGCAACGTGGCAGAAAACTTATTGTGCATCACAGGTCAAGGTGGCCTCTGTACTCCCTCTCAGCAGGGTCCCACACCCTAGCATCAGAGAAATGAAAATTAAGACAGCTCTGAGATACCACCACACACCTGTCAGATTGGGTAAGATGACAGGAAAAGATAATGACTAATGTTGGAGGGGATGTGGGAAAACTGGGACACTGACACATTGTTGGTGGAGCTGTGAACAGATCCAACCATTCTGGAGAGCAATTTGGAACTATGCTTAAAAAGTTATCAAACTGTGCATACCCTTTGATTCAGCAATGTTTCTACTGGGCATATATCCCAAAGAGATCTTAAAGGAGGGAAAGGGACCCACATGTGCAAAAATGTTTGTGGCAGCCCTTTTTGTAGTGGCAAGAAATTGGAAAATGAGTGGATGCTCATCAGTTGGAGAATGGCTGAATAAATTATGGTATATGAATGCTATGGAATATTATTGTTCTGTAAGAAATGACCAGAAGGATGATTTCAGAGAGGCCTGGAGAGACTTGCATGAATTGATGCTGAATGAAATGAGCAGAACCAGGAGATCATTATACATGGCAACAACAAGACTATATGATGATCAATTCTGATGGACATGGCTCTCTTCAATAATGAGATGTTTCAAACCAGTTCCAATTGTTCAGTGATGAGGAAAGCCATATACACCCAGGGAAAGGCCTGTGGGATCTGAGGGTGGACCACAACATAGCATTTTCATACTCTTTATTGGTATTTGCTTGCATTATGTTTTCCTTCTCAGGTTTTTTTTTTTTTTTTTTGTAGATACAATTTTTCTTTTACAGCAAGATAACAGTATAAATATGTATACACATATTCGATTTGTCAAGTATTTTAACATAATTAACATGTATTAGACTTCCTGCCATCCAGGGGAGGGTTTGGGGGGAAGGAGGGAAAAATTTGTAACAGAAAACTTTGCAAGGGCCAATGTTGAAAATTTACCCATGCTTATGTTTTGAAAAAAAAAAAAGCTTTAATTAAAAAAAGGATTGCCTATTTTGGATTTTGAGCAGTATTAGCTTGACTTGATCAGCTACAAGAGGTGATATTTTAGCATTCAAATTTTATTTGGCAGTAAAATATCAGAATTACCAGTTTTCTTTTGTGTGGAATCTAACACTAGTTTTTTTTTTTAAATATGAGTACTTCAAAGAAATTTTTATTTGAAATGTCTTTCTCCTTAGATTATACTTGAGAGAAGGTGAAATAGCTTTTTGCATTTAAAGTCCAAGTCAGAGGGTTCTTGCTTTGATCTTTTAATTTTCTAACTCATTCCTCTCAATGAACTGCCTGTCAAAGATAATCCATGTTGTTGACCCAAGGTTTCTCTATTCTAATTAATATACTGCTGAAGTCCAAATGTTTCATTATTGTGTAAGTGATTTTTATTTGTAGGTAGAATATTATGTACATAATATTTCAGAAAGTTGAGAAAGTAGTACATTATTAACAAAATGAAATGTATGAGTTTAAATTTCTTATTAATTGGATTTTTTTGAAAAGATAATATAGTCAAAACAGGTCTCAGTTTATGCAGTGCTTATTCTGAATTCTGGATTAAAATTTAAAAATTTAGAGAGAAAAATAAGAATTATTTGAAATACTAAAATAGTATGTAAAATTATTAGAAATGGATTAGTTTTCTTATGTGTAACAGAAGATACAGGAACAAAGAAATGGAAGACACTGATTGTATCTAATATCTGATCAGAAGTCAAAGGAGAAAACAGAAAGGAAGAGGTGAAAAGTGTCTGGAAGTTTGTTTCTATGTAAGATTTTTTCTCAGACAAAAATCAAGGGTAGCTGCAATTTGGATTAGGGCATTGGCAGGAATCTGCTAAATGCAAATCAAAGTCAATCTGGAGAAAAAAGGTAGGAAATCCCACTATAGGAAAAGTGAGAGGAACTTTTGCTGACAGAACCCACAGCATCACAAAAAGGAAAGATTGATAAGCAATTTTCTGTGGCAATTGGACTTGAAAGTTAGCTGAAGAAACTAGGAGCAAAGGCAAAAGACAACATGATAAATGTAGGGGGCAAGGGGATTTTTCCAGTGACATATAAAGTGTTCTATGTTTGTGTCCTATAAAATGTAAATTCCTTGGGGGGAGGACTTGTTTTAGTTTTGCATTATCAGTGCCTATCACAGTGCCTCGCACATAATAAACATATAATAAAACCTGGAAGAACTGAATCATGTTTTTCTAGCATCAAGTAACAAAAGCATATAGAAAATTATGATGGTCTCCATACTAGAATAGAGAAGGAAGGGGCTTTTAATTTTCCATTTTATCTGAATGATTAAAGTGATTCTTGAAATAAAAGAAGTGTTTCAATGGGAAAAATAAAGATAATAGTTCTAAAGAGAAAGAGGTCAATCCGATCTTGTATCAAGATATCAGAGGGCAGAAGAATAGGATAGATTAAAATCAGTCTATCAGCCAACATTTATTGGATGTTCACTATGAACCAGGTACTGTGCTAAGCATAGATGATGCAGAAAAAAAAGCAAAAACAGTCCCTGCCCTTGAAGAGTTCATATTCTAATGAGAAAGACAACATGTAATATGATATGTACAGAGTAGATGGAAGGCATTAACAGCCTAGGGACCCAGGGCTATGATTGGATATGGATGAAATAAGACATTTCAAATATAAATTTTTTTTGAGGTACTCATATTTGAAAAAAATTAATGTTAGATTTCACACAAAAGAAAACTGGTAATTCTGATATTTTACTGCCAAATAAAATTTGAATGCTAAATAAAGGCTTCTTATGGAAGGTAGGATTTGAGCTCTCTTGAAGGAAAATGTGGTTATTAAGAATTAGAAGTTAGGGAAAAATTATAGTTTTGGGAGGACAGCCAATGCAAAGTCATGGAGATAGAGTGTTATGTTTGAAAAACAGTAGGTAGGCCAGTGTTGTGTGGTTCATGGAGGTTAGGTAAGTGTTAAGGAGAATGAAAAAGCATGAAGGAGTCAGGTTGCAAAGAGCTTTAAATGACAGAGGACTTTTTGTCCTTAGTATAACAGAGAATCACAGTAGTTTATTGGGTAGAAAAATTGATATAGTCACACCTACCATTTTAGAAAATCACTTTGGTAGCAAATAGAATAGATTTAAGAAGGAGATTAGAGTCAGTAAAATCCTAAAAGCACAGGAATGATCATATTCTAATCCTTACTCAATAAACTCCAGTGGCTCCCTATTGCCTATAGGGTCGATTACAAAATTCTTTGTCTGGTATTTGAAACCCTAAATAATCTTGTTCCCTTTACTTTTCCATTCTTCTGGCATCCTATTCAATTTTTTTTATTTGTTTGTTTTTAATTTTTTGATCCATGTGACACTGGTTTCTTGCCATTCATTGATAGATGAAGAAAACTCTTCCCCTTTTTAGCTTTAGGCATTTTCTCTGGCCTTTCCTGGAATTCTCTCCCTCCTCATCTTTGACAATTAGTTTTTCTGTTTGCTTGTTGTCTTCCCTGTTCTATTACAAGATCATTAAAGACAGGAACTATTCTTTTGGCCTTTCTTTGTATCCCCAGTGCTTAGCCTACCACTTTAAACATAGCAGGCACACATATTGACTTATTTATTGATATAAAAATAAAACTTTAGTCAGGAAGACCAATTAATAGACTGATATAATATAGTCCAACTAAGAATTGATGAGGGCCAAAGCTTGGTTCATACTTGTATGAATGCAGAGAAAGTGCAATATCTGAGAGATGTTCTGAGGGTTCAAATAAAAAGATTTGGCAATAGATTGGATATGTGGAGTAAGTTAGAATAAGAGTTAGGGATGATGTTGAGGTTGTGAGTTTGGGTGAGTGGAATTCAACAATACTAGTGAAGAGGAAAGATTTTTTTTGAGAAAAAACAATTATGTTTTGGATATGTTTATTTTGATATGGCAACAGAACATTCAGTTTGAGATGTCCAGTAGTGATGTGAGACTGGGGTTCAGGAGAAGTGAAGCAGAGATACTGAACCTTTGTAGTTATCTGATACATGTGAAATTAAACTCCATATTTAGAGAAAAAGGAAGCTTCTTGTTATTGGAAGAATTATTATGAGGATCTGTAAGTACTATCCACCAAAAAGAGTTGTATTAAGGAATAGCACATGAAGAAGAAATGAGTTGTGAGAATTGGTGACTTTCTATAGGGGAATACCAAGGTCTTCATATCAATAATGGGGAGGTATGGTTTCTTTCTGGAGCATATGTTTGGGAGATACTTCCTGAAACATCAGATCTATGAATACTATTTATTTAGAGGGATTCACAATGGAAAAATTATGCAACCTGAAGAAATCAGGAAACATTGCTAGAAAACATGAAATTTGCTCAGAATGACCTTAGAAACATAGTTAGTATTTTGTTTATCACAGTTCAACTTCAGAACAGGGCTTCAGCAACAACATTGGGATTGCTTTGAACAAAGGAACTGAGGAAATAACTAGAGATCTGTTGTTTTGGGACCTATTCTAATCCTGCTGAATCATCTCATTGATGCAAGACACTCATATACTAAGTAGTGAATAGAAAACCCTAAGTGAATGTTGTTTGCCACTGTGCATGCTGCATGCTTTAGCCTGGCACAGGAGAATTAAGAGTTAAATCAGAAATACCAGTCATGAATAAACTTGCATTTTTTTCTTTGTATGGAGTTTGTCACCACTTTTGTAAGGGAGATTTTCAGCATTTTTATATCTACAAGAAAGTTGAGTAAAATTCTATCCTTACTTTCTTTTTCCCTTTTCTTTTGATCCTTCAACAATTATACTATTCAGAAATCCCAAAGTATAGAGCTGGTAGTAACGTTAACAGAAAACACCTTAAGTCTACAGGAATCACAACCTAATCTCTCCTCTCCTTCAATTTATCTGAAAACCATTTTACATCATTTACATCATTACATCAATCTCTTATCTCCAACTTCTCCCTGATTCCCAGATAATATTGTAGCTCTTTTCCCTGCCAAGATCAATTCCTCCACATGAATCCTTGATCCCATCACCTTCTAATATACTTACTGTTTCCCTTATCCAAGAGAAGTAAGTAGGTATTGTTCCATTGATTGTATTTATGGTTGTCATACTGTAGGCATTTAATAAATAGCTATTTATTGATCTTTGTCCAGTGACTAAAGAGTAGACATACTAATCAAATAATTGAATTGTATTAATATTGACATTCTTGCTCTTAATAAGCCAAAAGACAGAAACTAGTTATAGCTCACTTTGAGGTAGGAACACAGGTTTTCCTTGTAGGACAAATAATGTAGTTGTGGCATTGGTTTTGAAGATGTATAAGAAAAGTCAAAAATCTGTTTGTGTAAGTTGCTTGGTCATCTACTATTGCATGTCCCATGACAATTACTTTCATAGTTGAAGTCTATTTACCCCACATCTATTGGAGAGGATGGAGTTGAAATATTCCACACAGACTTTGTTATGCACAGATTACTCAACATATACTTTGATAGTGACTTCAATGCAAAGATGAAGATAGATGAAGATAATGAACCATAGGTTTGAAAATATTAAAGGGGTCAATTTTTGTGAACCAAAGCTTCTTAAATTATGGGTCATGACACTTATGGACTTGTGTAACTGAATGTTGGGCTGGTAAAATTATGATTTGCTATCAGTAAATATTTGATTTGTATGCCTATTTTATATATCAATGTACCTGGTGTTGCAAAAAAAAATATTGGGTAAAAAGAGGTTACAAGTAGAAAATAAAAATTTAAGAAGCCCTGTTACAGATTATATTGAAGCCTCATGTTTATGTATCAATCAGTATTTCTTAAGCATCCATCAGTGACTGATTTTTTTTTGCCTTTCTTTGTATCCTTGATATTTAGTACATGATTGATGCTTAATAAATTCTTTTTGACTGACTGACCCAATTTCTATGTAACAGAGATTGTACTAGGTGCTAGAGATAAAATTTCAGTGAATGAAAAAATTCCTAACTTTGAGGAAATTATATTGTAATAGAGAAGACAATAAATTCACATATAAACATATATAGAATAAATAGAAGGGCAATAAATACAAATACTGTATTAAAATAATTTAATATAAGGTAGTCTGTGAAGGAAAGCACTTAGCAGTTGAGATCAAGATAGGCTTTGCACTGAAGGTAATGATTGAATTGTGTCTTGAAGGGGAAGAGAAGAGAAAGAGAGACATTATTATATGTTATAATATGTTATAATAAATTCCATAATATTTTGTTATAATTCATTATATGGTGATATATTTTATAACCACACACTTTATATGATATTACATATTAAGCATTTATTATATATCAGACACTTTGATTGGCATTGGGGATAGGGATTCAAAAGCGAGTCAGTCCTTGTCCTCAAAGAACTTATTTTGTAATAGGGAGAGTTAACATATATAAAGGGATGGTGTGCAGGAAAGTCTGAAGGCACAGGAATAGCATTAACTAAAACTAATAGTTTTGGTAGACTTTTGAGAAAATCTCTCCTACAAAAGTGGTGACAAACTCCATACAAAGAAAAAAAATTCAAGTTTATTCATGACTAGAATTTCTGATTTAACTCTACCAACAGAAAAGTTAGTAGAGGAATGATTATGTGGCTAGGGCCAGCTGGGTATATTGAAATCTAACTGATCATCAAGAAGTCATCATATTTGGTATCATAGCATGCATTAAAAACGTTGTTTTCAAATTTCTGTGGATCATTACTGCTTTAGGGAGATTATGGGTGACAGTATTGTTTGTGATTATTACCTAGCTTTAGTACAATTTATTTGTTGAATTTTAAATGACATTTTTATGATTTGTGTTTGTAGTATGAGGATTTGTAATATGTTAACTTATGGAATACAGTGTATTATTTTAGCCACAAGGTGTGTCTTCCTGGGTATTTGTTAGCTGCTAATTGTTGCAGTCTGTAATATGATTTGTTGCACAATTTTCTCCTCCTTTTTTGCATGATCTGCATTGATTAATTAGTCTGGGCACCTTATAATCATCATCACCATCATCTAAATCTGCAATGATTTCTATTCCAAAACTTCTTGCACTGGACCATACTACTCTTGACACATAGCAAAGAAATAATTTTTGGCTGTAGGTGACTGTGAAAAGATGCAAAAAAGCCAAGCAAAACCAAACTAAACCAAAACCCAAAACCAGATTAGGAAACAAAGTACTCTAATCATAAGTAAGTGAAATTGTATCCAAATGAGCCAGTAGAAGAATGTAGTATAGCTGGTGCATAGTTTCACACAATATTCATCTTATATAATTCCATTGTAGGGAAATGCTAGAAATGCAGTATGTTTCCTTGTTCTTCAAATAAACAGTTGCTTATTGTTTTCATAAAGGCAGCATGGTCTACAAGATAAAATACTTGTGGACAGGAAGATGTGTTCAAATGCTACCTTCAACACTTTTTAGCTTTTTGACCTATAGGTTATAGTTCCAAATACAAAATACAGCTCCAAAAATTCCATCATGGAAAATGTATCTGTTCTTCCACGTTTTGGTTATTTGGGAATTAAGATTTTGAACCTGAGCTTGGGAGGTTGATAACACTTGTCTGGGAAACAGCTCCATTTCTTTGGGACCTGATATGATTTGCCACTTAGAAGAGTTTTAAAATTGAATTGGTTTCCGGTACCTTCATCAGATGATGAAAATTTTACTATACTAAAGAAATTTGATATGTGTGTGTGATAATGATAATTTTAATCATATGTGAACACTTTCAAAGATAGAAACATTAATGAAGTCTACCATTTAATTAGTATGAAAAATAAAAAAACCCTCAGATTAATTATTAAATTTTAGTAAAAATGTTGAACAACTTTACTTTTTGATTTTATTGATTTCTTTGAATTTCAACTCATTTTTCAGCAATAAAGGTGACCTTTACAGGGAGCATATGAGATTAAACTTGTTTTCATAAAAGTGCTAAGATATTTTAATTTCTAATATGATAAATAATTAATGGAACTGACATAAACAAAAGCCCTTGGCAGGAATTCTTATTTATTTTAAAGAATATTGAGTAGTTCTGAGTCCAAAACTTAAGGCATCTTATTACTAGCAACTTAGGCTTTGTCTATAAGTCATAATAAAGACCAATAAAGAGATTGAGACATCACAAAATAAGAATGGTTACCAGGGGATGAAACAAATGAACATAGTCATATTATACTTTAAAATATTCTCACTGAAATTTACTTCTTTTTTTGAACTAAAATGTAGAATATTACAAAACCAACATGGCAGGTCTTCATTTTCTCATTATTTTTTGATGCCAATTCACTGTGCAACTACAAGAACTTATTTCTAAGTTTACTTGTACCAGGTGTTATATTTCTACTAGTTATATTTTTATTGGCTTTGCCTATAATTATTCAAGTATTTAATTAGGCACAATTGATCAAGCACTATCTTATGGTTAAGAATGGATAAATAGTATATCTAAGTTTCCATGTTTGTGAAAGCTTCTTGAAGGCTATCCCCCTCCCAATTTACTTTTAATATTAAAAGGTGAGAAGAAAAAGTAATGGTCTGACCTCTCAATCCAAAATTCATAAATATTTATAAATGCTTAGACTGTTTTTTTTCAGTGGTATTTACTGGACGTAACCAGGGCTGGATGAATAGTAATTTGAACTCTAATAGCATGTGGCTTTTTGACCTATGCTGTAATGTAATTGTTCTCTGTTGTCTAAGACTTCTCCACAAACTGACTGCCTCACTGGGACCCTCTTTGAGGTGCTATTAAAGTAAAAAAAAAATCACCACATAAATATCACATACATAATGTATCCACTGGCTTCCAAATGGGAGGGACTACTATCCTTCTACCTATGTCCATTTACCTTTAAGTGCCTACAATTGGCAGGTGCTTCTTTCTTTTTAATGTATAAATGATGAATATATTTTATATTTTCACATTTTCCATTTATGTGATACAGTTGTTGGGTACAGGATTTTTCTCTACATGATTGAGTCTATTTTTGGCTCAATAATGAGTCTCTAGGTAATGGACACATTGCAATAGCACAGCTCGGTGGTCTGAACACTAAGGACTCAACTTCTAATCTAGACCCAGTAGTTACTTTTTTTTGTGGCTGCAGAATAACCACTTATTCTCTATTTATTTGTTCCCTGCTAATTCTTAAAGGTCTTAGTTGCACCAACTGCTCATGCTAAATATTTATTTTTGTTTGTTCCTCAAAAGCAAAATACAACTTTCCAGAAAATAAAATAAAATAAAATGATTTTAAGGACAGGTTCTCAATGTAATTTGATATACCTAACAAGTATTACAATAATAATTTCTTTAAATTGTTATGAATTTTTTATCAGGAGTTCAACTTTTCAGAATTTTTTTCCAGATAGTTATTTGATCTCTGGTACCCCATTATTGTTATTGATTCACTTATTGGTATTAGGCAAGTGATCTTAGTCTGTGACAGTCTCCTTATATCAGTTTGCTCATTCAATTTAATTCAATAATCTTATTAAATGCTCAGTATTTGCAAGGTGTTAGGATTACAAAGACAAAATCATTACAAGGAGGTTATGTTCTACTAATGAGATAGGACACATACTCAGAGAAGTCAATGCATATTATAAACGTATAAATATTTATCCTAAGATGGATGAAATACACTGTCATTTTTGAGGGGGAACACTAAGAATGATGGAGATCAGGAAAGGCTTTTTGTAGGAGGTTATACTTGAGTTAAAACTTGGAGGAATCTAGATTCTGAGAAATGTAGAAAGAAAGTATTTCAAGAATGAAGAACAGATGATACAATGGCCAAGAGGCAGAAGATGAAATATTATCCATAGAGTTTTTGTGAAGATTAAAATGAGACAATAAATTATACTTTTGTAATAGTAAAGGACTATTTAGATATCATTTATTTATTATATTTCTCATTGCTGCCTATAATAATAATAACAATTATTATTATCTTATATAATTGACTAAGCTCTTTATTATGTGTCTTGTCATAGCAGTGCCAAGTGATCTATAAATTTATGAGTAGTAGTAATGAGTCCCAAACTGAAGTCTAACTATGTCACTGCTCTTTTATTGTAATTTAGCAATTAGTGGAATGAGAAATAGAATGTAAAAAGCTTCAGTATGAATGCTGGCTCTACCCCCTGCTACCTAGGTAGCCTTGGACAAGTTATGTAATACTTCGAACTTCAGTTTTCTCATATGAGAAATAAGAGAATTGGACTAAATAGCCTCTGTATTCCCTTTCACTTCTAAATCTATGATTCTGTAATGCATTATAAGTCCCTGTGTTAGATGCTGGACAAAATAATATTCATGCATAGTAGAAACTGCTCTTAAGGAGCTTACAATTGGGTAACTGCTAAGTGTAGGGAAGAGATGAGACAAGTACACAAAAAGTTTAATTTGGCAAGTTATACGCAAACTACAGTTCAAAGCAGGACACGATCAACGCCATAAAAAAATCATGAAATGCCAAAGAAATCTAGAGAAAGGAGAGGTTATCTTTAGATAAATCAGTAAGGCTTCTTTTTATCCAAATACTTCATGTGAAATAAATATTTGATATTGTCTATGAGCAAAGAAATATTTAAATAATTTAAAGATCTATGTTTTAATAGAGTAGGTATTCCCTAGACAGCACAGTGCCTGGCACATAATAAATACAATAAATGCTTGTTGCCTGACTTACTTGACTTAACTCTACTATTGCTGATCACAACTCCTTTATATCTTTGTGTATGTCATCTTTGTGAATTAGTACAGTTTAAAAAAAAATCCATGACTTGGTGGTTAAATTCAGAATGAGCCTTTGAATTTACCTAGACTGGTTCTCAAATAATATACAAAGTATATTGTTGAGTCTATGCTTGACACCGTCATATTATTATGTTAATAGAATGAACTTTTTAAATCAAGTTATCTACATGTCAAAACATCAGTGTAATACTTAGTGGAGGAATCATAGGAATACACATTGAACTTAAATTTTTTAGTCAGTCAATAAACATTTATTAAGTACCTCTTATGCTAAGAATTGCTTAGCACAATTGCATTTGACTTTATGGAAATTAATGAGATGACCAAGAAAACATTATAAAGGGGGGAAGGAGGACAGACCCCTGTAAGACTGCATGATTAGCAGGCATGATCTGAATGATCTTGCAAAGGAGACTGAGGAAAGGTCAGATTAGTAAGAGGAGAACCAGTAGAGAGTAGTGTCAGGAAGGATGAAACTATCAAGGAGATGAGACTATCAAGAAGACAAGGACAATCAAAAGTGTGAAAAGCTGCAAGTGAGGTCAAGAAAGATGAATACTGAAAAAAGGTCATGGATTTGGCAATTAGAGGAACATCAGTAACTTTGGAGAGAACAGGTTTCAAATGAAGGATGAGATTAGAAGGCAGACTATCAAAGGTTAAGAAAAGAATGAGGAAAGGAAACTTCTATTGTGGAGGTTCTTCTCAAGGAATCAATTAGTCAACAAGTTTTGCATGTTTTTACTTTTAAATTTATGAGTCACCAGCTGTGAAACTGGCTTTGCCAAGTCCCCTAAAGTCTCCAAAAGACCTCTCCTTGCTTCAGTCTTCCAAAGGACTTATAGCTGGCTCCCCACATAAATTCCTCTTATACATAACATTTTCTAGCTATTTCCATTTTCACTACCTTGTTATAGAGCCTCATCATTTCACATATGGATTATGGAAACAGTCACTTAGTTGATTCTAATCTGCCTTCCTTTTGGATATTGCTACCAGACCAGTCTCCTTTAATTATATTTTTACAGTGTTGCTTCCCTATGACTTCATTGTGGTATTTCATCCTGAACAAAATTCAAACTTTTATGCTTAGTTTTTAATAATTTCTATAATCTTTACCCACACTCATTTACTACTTTGTCCAGCACAAACCTTCCACTTGTAAAAAACCTTATCACTCTTCCAAAGCCTAGTTTGAATTTTACATTTTCTCTGAAGCCTTACCTGACTACTCCAGTACTATTATCCATTTTTTCTGAAGCGTATTTTAATGGGAAAATTTTAACTTGTTTGGTGTCTACTAGGGTGGAAATGCCAAGAACAATTTAGGCTTAAATATAAATATTAAATTTGCCAAAATATTTCCTCTATCTAATCACAACTATAAAATAAAGAATTTAAGTTATACCTTTAGAATGACCTTTGCCTAATAGACATTCTTCTTTTTTTCATTAACTCTGGATCTTTATTATCACACTCATCTTTGATCTTCTTGTTATTAGTGCTGTAATTAGTAAGTCATTCTTTTTTTTGTTTGTTTTTTTCTGAGGCAATTGGGGTTAAGTGACTTGCCCAGGGTCACACGGGTAGGAAGTATTAAGTGTCTGAAACCAAATTTGAACTCAGGTCCTCCTGACATCAGGGCTCATGCTCTATCCACTACACCACTTAGCTGCCCCTAATAAGTCATTCTTAACTCCAAATACTCATTTATCCTTTACTGACATTCTTCTGATCTTTCACAATTATCTCTTGGACCTATACCTGGTATACCTAGCTGTTCTCATTTTAAATTGTTTGTATTATTAATACTTTGATTAGCTTTGGTCAGAAAATAGCCTAGTAAAATGGGTAAAGGTTCAGATGAGTTGAGAATTTATGGAAAAACATCATAGGATGAAATGTAGAGGAATTGTTATTTATGCAGATGAAGTACTTACACTAGTTAAACCATGGGTTCACCAAAGTACCAATGTGACAGTCCTCTGCAAACCTCTCATCTACACTAGAACATTTTAATATAAATGTTTTTAAACTGTTTAACTTGTTTTAAACTGTTTTAAAATGTTGTTGGAAATTTATATGAAAGGTAGTATGGTATATGGAATTACCAAATTAATTTGGAAAGGCAAGTTGACTTTTCACATTACTTGAATCAAAGGAAATGTTTTTTCTTGATAAAAATGTTTGCCATTCTTTCACAGAAATTTTGAAGTTCTGAGCCACAAAATTGAACTTTATAATTAACTGAATCACTGCCACAGACTATCCATTCTCTCCAATAGTATAACTTCAGGGACAAAAATGACTGAAGAAATGACAAATAGCACACAAGTAGTCTCTATTTGGATATATTTCTTCTTTCCTTCTGGTTGCTAAATTGCTATTTCTGAGAACTTTGCTTGCTTTAACAGTCTATCATTGATTTTCTTAAATGAAATGCATCACAGAAAGTGTGTCTGGTGCATAATTTCAGAAACCAGTAATACACATTATGGACCTGTCTTGAGACAAGCTGTCCTCTAACACTTATTTGCCCTTGAGATTTAGAAGAAATCATATCTCTAGTATTCACATAAAGAACTAATTTAACTGAGTTCAAATTAGTTGTGAACAAATGGATTAACAAGCACCTTATTAAAATTTTAATTTACATTTCATTTATCACATTTAATAGAATCAACTTTGTTGTTTTGGGGTGGAGAGAAGGATTAATTTCCAAGTATAACTTTGACTTCCATTAATTTCACTTGTTTTTATTGATAGTTTACATATTTACCATAATTATGTAGTCTATGTAGCATAGAAATATGAGATGCATAACTCAGAACTTTTGCTTATAATATAAGAAGGATTTAATTATCTAACAAATAAGAACTATTCATGTTTGTTCAGCTAGTGATTTTTCTTGCCCCTGTGAAAGTGCTTAATTAGTGTGATTTAAGACTTTTGAGCCATTCAGGTTGTACTTAGCCAGAAGCCTGTTTTAATTTTTTGAGAAGTGGCTTGAGTTCCATTGTTAGTATTTTAAACTTTAGCTTTTTTTTACTTATATTATTCAAAAAAGAATTTTCCTTATATTTCAATATTCCTATTTATTTAATGGTGGTGTTAACATTTAACCATTTTATATAAGTTTTAGCAAAAATTCACATTTTCATTTGTAAAGCATTTTGGTTTCAGACCACAAACTGTTATATAATTATGAAGGATTTATCCAAGGTGAAAACATGTTTCCTGTTAAAATGTATAAGTGGTGGGTAACAAAATATCATAATACTCTGGCATTTAGCGTTATCACACAGGAAAAAAATCTAGAAATCAATCCCTTTTCATGAATTCTTTTTACATGAATGCTGGAACCAAAAACACTGTACTTGATGATTTGAATAAAATTGGGAAGAGACTCAGGTCTTTCATTTCTTGACATGTCTTAGATTTGGCTTACAGTTGTAATGATGCTCAAACTGCTGGTTCATATGAAATTAATGATTGGTTTTGATCCATTTTCAAATGCCTATCATGAGGCCTTGATGGGGATGAAGGAAGAACCTTAATCACTTTAGAGATTCCCTTACTAAGAGCAGGTATATTGAAGGGTCTCTGTGCCATTTTGAGAGGTAGCAGACCGTTAAGACTTTTTTCTTATTATATTATCAAAATAGTAAAAGTGATATTTCATTAAAATGAGACAAGTGATCTAATTTTAATGGCAGCTACTGTTAATGTCAGGCACCCAGATATATTTTATAATGCTTAGTAATTACAGCAATCTCTCTTCTTTTTTTCCCCTAATTATTTCAGGGAAAAGAAGTAAAAGCATTAAGAAAGGGCACAAAAGGCAGCTCTATTGGATCTTTTTTGTAAAGCAAATAGCTTTCAAATCATTCCATTAGCTGTCATCAGAGTATAAAAAGAATTAATCAAAAATGACATCAATTTTAAGGGACTGCCAAAACCTCACCAGAAAAACAATTCCATCATAGAAAATAGAAAAATTAAGGGTACTGCCCTGATTCAGTTAAGTGATTTTATTTTATTTTATTTTTTTGTTCACACATATTGTTGCAGCATATTGTGTGCAGGACTAAGTGACTGAAATATAAAACTCATGTTAGACTTAAGGCAAGAATACCAGGCCTACTGGAAAGATTTTGTGATCAATATTCTATTTTCTTTTAACTAAATCAGGAAAGTGTCCCTATTTCTCTACTTTCCTGGAATGATTCATTTTTCATAATTATTTTTTGTGTCCCATCTAACTAGATTAACTAAGATTGAGTCCCATCTACTTTTTTCTCAGTTTTAATTCTATCTATTACAGATGTTAGTCAATTTCTCACTGAAGAAAATAAAAAGAATTGGGTAAATAAACCCAAGGTACTTACTAGCATGATAACAATGAATGGAGAGAATGAAAGGCATTTTGTTGTTTTATCTGAATTTAATTACCTGTCATATTTGATGATAATCTGTAATTTAATTTAAGAAATATTTTTAATGCCTCCTGCAAGCAGCCCATGAGGCAATGTGAAATGGTGGATAGAAAGGAAGCCTCAGAATTAGGGGATAGAACTTCAAGTCCTTCTTCTGACAGTTATTCACTATGGTCCTGAGAAAATCACTTTACCCCTTTATGCCTCAAATGACTTCTGACTTTAAGTTTAAGAGCAGTTGGTGACTTGCAATGGTGGAGAGGGCTTTCTAACTGGGAGTCAGGAAATAATAGGTCCCTAAATATTTTGCTCCTGAAACTAATAGTACTGGGTACTGGGGGGGACAAAAGTATTCTCCTCAAGGAGAGGTAGCATGATATAGTGAAGTGTCTTGGTTTGGATGTAAAAAGACCTAACTTGTATAATTCTGATAATTCAATTCAACAAACCTTAATTAAATGGATACCAAATATGGAACATTGTACCAGTTATGTGACTATGGCCTAGTCACTTAACCCAAAGATCTTTCTTCATTTTAAAATGGCAATTTTACCACCACCACCACCACCTAATTGGATTGTTGTAAAGATCAGAAGAATAAGATTTTACGTAATATATAAATGGCATGAATAATTCATTAATTTTTCTAAATTTTTGAACACTTTTCTAGTAACATACTATATATCCACAAATGACTTTACAATTTTCAAAGTACCTTCATATACATCATTTTAATATATATATGATATCTACATACATATATATACATATATATGTTGTTCATATACATTATCCTAATATTAGCAGAAAATTCAGAACAACCTGAGTTCAAGTGTTGCCCTGGAGAGAATAGATATGTGACTCTCTGCAAGTCTCTTAATCTCTTTTTCAGTTTCCTTATCTCTAAAATGGTACAATAGTAACTCCCAACTCTTGATTTTGTACCTGACTTTCTAGAATTCAAAACTATGTCTTTACTACTGTTTCATCCTAGAACTTCTATCAGAGTCTGGGGGCTTTTTACTCTGGAACATTCAACCACTCCTGTAAGCTTTCCTACCCAACCATATTACTTTTTAAGATTATTAGTGAGAGGGCAGCTAGGTGGTAGATAGAGCACTTAGGAGGATCTGAGTTCAAATCTATCTCAGGCATATAGCACTTCCTAGCTGTGTGACCCTGGGCAAGTCATTTAACTTCAATTGCCTTGGCAAAAAAATTATATTAAATTAAAAAAAAAGATTATTAATGAGTTCCTTCTGAAGCCTCCATTTTGTGAAGATTCCTAGACTACCCAACCTACATTTCTTTCTAGGCCTTAGTCTTGATTTTCCAGATTCCAAACCCATGCCATAAAACATTAGGTATCTTATTCCACTTCATTTTTCAGCTCCCTTTTATTTATTGTTTTCTTTATTCAAATGTGTGCTTATTAAGGACAGAGACTGTCTTTCTTTTTTTTCCTTGTATAAGTATCCCCAGAAGGAGGGTGATTGGCACATAGTAAATGCTTAATAAATGCTTCCTTCCAACTTTCTTTTATTTCTTCTTTTGTTCCTTTGTTCCTTTTTTCTTTCCTTCATTCCTTCCTTCATTATTTCCTCCCTCCTCTTGATTTGTCAAGCCTTTCCATCCTTCTTATACTTGAACACATTTTTTTAATCCAAGTTGAACACTTGATAATTATCCTTATTAACTTTCATTTTAGTAGATTTGGCCCTTTGACTTATCCTGCTGTGATTTAAAAAAATTCATGTTACCCCTCATCACTCCTTCCCCAACTTGGTGTAATGTACAAATCTGATAAATATATGTCCATGTCTATATCCATACCATTGGTAAAAACACTGGACAAAGGTGGATCTTTGAAGTGTTCTGCTAAAGACTATATTTCAAGTCAGCATCATTTCATATTACTCATTTGGTCTAATCACTAACTAATTCTGAATATACATAAATGCATTCTAATCTTGTCTAGATCTTTGTCTTATTTATAAAGATAATATAAAATATTTTATCAGATGATTCACTAAAATCAAATATACTATGTCTGAATTTCTCTGGATCTAGGTTACCATTTCAGAAAAGGAAATAAGATTGTCCTTCCCTGATTTATTCTTGATTAAGCTATGTTGGCTTCTTAATCATGATGATACCTCAAATTCAGCATGTTCAAATGAAATTCTTCATCCTATCTCTTTAAATGAACTTCCCAACTTCTCCAGTTCTGTTTATGGCAAATTAAAAGATCTTCCTTCTACTTTACCTACCTTGCCATCTTCACTTGCCATATTCACTTGTCATCTCCTGTTGATTTTATGACCATGATATTTATTGAATCTGTCCCCTTCCCTTCATTCACATTGACCTGCTATTCCATGCCCAGGGTACTATATTAGCTTCCTACCTGCCTTTCCTGCCTCCAGCATTTCTTCTCTCTAGTTCATCATTCAAATAGCTGCCAAAAAGTGGCACTAATGCAAAAGTCTGACCACATCACCCCTCAGCTTAAAAATCTTTACTAACTTCTTGTCAAAGAGGGATTCCCCTACTCCAATTCATGTTTGCTACAGAGGGCCTACAGATTTCAAAAACATATGAAGCCTCAGAACTCAGCAGTACACTGAATCCTCTGAGGGGAGAAACAGGACTTCAGTTAGCCTGGAGTTGTAATATATCATTTTGCTACTTGGGTGCATTATACATGTACCTTGCTCCCTTTTTTGCTTAAAATTTTTCCTCAGTGTCCCTACAGACCCTGTGTGTCTGAGAGAATATGCCTCAGAATTTTTGGAGAGATATTTTGTAATTATAGTATTTGTTATACTTTTGCTAAAATCTAAGTATGTCTGGCTAATCAAGCATCCTAGGAAGTACATGAATGACATTGCTACTTCTCAAGGGTACCTTTAGAGTCCTAAGAGTAGTACTCACCTGGCTTTTGGAGACCTGGCCTGCTAATGTGAATGGAAGTCAGCAAAGAACCTTAAAGTGGGTATTATGTCACTATTGTTTCAAGAATGAAATTCAAATTCCTTAGCCTGGTATTTAATGCCCTTTACAATCCGACTTCAATTTGCCTTTCTGGTCTTATTTTGCATTATTTTCTTTCTTTGATTCAATGTTCCAAAAAAAACTGTTCTCCAAAATCTTTCCCATTCTCAATCTGCCATCTGCAAATACTTCTACTCATCCCTGCCTTTTGAAATCCTTTTCTTTTTTTCAGGATCAATTTTAATCATCTTTTCCATGTACCCTATTTATGATCCCCCAACTGAAAGTATTCTCTTTATCTCCACTGATTGCAGGAGTACTGTGCCTCAGTCCTCCTTTTGCCCCTTTCATGATCCCCCTTGCAGTTGTACCCTGCTTTTGAATGACTGGCCTTGAATACCTGACTGTCTTCACTTAAGTGACTTTTGTTGCCTGATTTTTATTTTATTTTTTATATTGTGATCTGAAAATTATTGTACATCAAACAGTATTTTAATACCACTAACATTTATGTTATTTAAAAAAATTAACAGCAAGAAAAAGTTTTTACTTCCCTTTAATAGACTATTAGAGTGGTAGTGCAGTATAGTATACCAACATAAGTGTAGAACAACAAAAATAATTACCAGCCTCATTTTGGGGTTTGCTGATAAAATTCTGGGGGACTCTTCATACAGATACATGGTGACAAGTTTCAGGAGCTTAGAGTAAGGCGTTTTAAGATAGGAGCTGCTGATTTTTGTTGAGTAGACTTTAGGTAAATTAGTTTTAGATAAATAAACCCTGACTTGGCTTTAATTCCCTAAATCTCTTTGACCTTTAGCTAATAATAGAAAGAACAGTTCCCTTAGAATTAGGAGAGCAAAGTTCAGTTTCCCACTTTGTCATTTGCTATTTGTGTGTCTCTGTTTTAATTGTAGAATTCCAGAACTGGAAAAGGTTTCAGAGATTATCTAGTTCATTACCAATTCATTTTATAACTGAGGAAACTGAGGCCCATAAGTGTCTTGACAGAGATCACATAGCTCACATAGAGACAAAAACCAAATCACTTACCTTAATTTATTTATCTGTAAAATGAAGATCATATCAATGCTACCAATTTCACAGCTAGGTTTAGTGTTTCAATTTTGCATGTTCATCCAGTGTGGAGAACCAACAGAGATTAGTCACATGATTGACCTCTATTGCCTAGATGCAATTATTGATTGTGCCTGGAAAAGTGTACTAATCAATTTGATGCCAGTTTACCTCAGCAAAATGCTTATAAAACAATTAGTACGTATCTAGGTATTCTTTCTGTCACTGAAAACTGATCTTTTTATATGTAGGAACTGATCATTGACTACGGCTGAAAATACATACTTCTGATCATCAGTTTTCTTTTATAAATCTTTTAAAATGTAACTAATATGAATTTACCCCTGTCTGTACTCAAAGCCTTTCTTGCTTTGATACACACTATTTCAGCTTGTATTTTGCTAGCATAGTTTTTGGAAATCTAAGGCTCCTTTCTCATGAAGCATTAAGTAGGGCTTTAGTGGAGGATGCAGTTATGGTAAGTTTGGAAAAATCAGGAAGTTTGGGAACAAGAAAACATCTCCTAGAACAAGAATTCTTTTTATTTATTGTTTTTGTTTTTTCTGTTTTAAAAAAAATTTTAAATTTATTTTATTAAAAAAACAGAATAAGAAAAAAAAGCAAAAAGGAATACAAAACAAAATGAAACAAAACAAAAGAGAACTTTGTCATGTGCCCACCAGAGCATCAGGGAGGATTAAAAATATTTAACAACAAATTACCAAATCAAGAAGATATATATATATATATATATATATATTAGTAGAAGAAATTATATTCATGAGTGTCCATCTTTTCTTTACTTCCTTGTAAGTTGTTTTTTTGTAGAGCAAGAATTCTTAATCTTAAAAAAAATTATGTCATGAACTCTTCTGGCAGTATGGTGAAGCCTAAGATATCTTTCTTAGAAAAATGATTTTTAAAAACATAAAACAAAATTTATAGAATTACAAAGGAAATCAATTATATTAAAATTCTATTATCTGAAAACTAAGAATCTCTAATCTAAGGTAAGAGTATAAATTCTGTTAACTCCTGTGATGTCTCACTGTTCTTTAATTAATGAAAAGATTCCTTACCATTTTTATCTCCAATGATAAATGCACTGTATTGTCAGCTATTCACTTTCACAATTTCATTATAGATTTTGAACATGTCAAAATATTTGGAGACAACCTATTTCCAGACTTAAGGCCCAGTAAGTAAGCTGTACCCTGAACTTGGCATAACAATACTTTGTGCTCTGAATGTTCTCAACCTCTGCAAAGTGTGCTGATTTGACTGTTTACTGAGGGATTTATGATTTCGCATACTCACAGGCCCTGTCCAATAAAACAAACCAGGTACTGCACTACTGTGCTGGGCACACTAAGCCGGCTCTGTACCCCACTGAACAATTGCAAGGCTCAATGACCCTTAAGACTTGAGACACTCAACCCAGAATCTGTTCCCACAGGACCCAAGAACCCTTGCATTATCCATGAAACTGCTCCTAAAGATCTAAGAATGATTATGCTGTGGTCCAGCCTACTTGTATTTTTCCATCTGTATAAGCCCTCCCTTTGCCTCAGTACGGTAAGCCCTCCTTCTGAGAGGGTGGAGAAGGCTGAGCTTCCACTTGCAAGCATTTCTTGGCTCTGAAATTAATTAAACCCCTATTTAATTCCTGACCCACTTTTTTCTGGCTTGTTTTGTTGAGTTTTGGCCATTCCCAAGTGAGAGGCCAGTTCTAGTCTAGTTGACAACCATAAAGAGACGTGGCAAAAATTATTTTTGACAGACTTATATACATCAAAAATAGAGGCGTGACTCCTCAGACCTTTATGCCAAATTCTTTAACCTATTGGGAAGTATCTACAGAATCCATTAGATCTGGGCTCTGGTTGTTACTAAGCAACCTAGACATTTTTCTGAGAAAGCTGCTCACCACCATTCTATAGTTATCTGTAATAAATTGGCTTGGGCAGCTAGGTGGCACAGTGGATTGAATTTTGAGCCTGAAGGCAAGAATCCCAGAGTTCTAATCTGGTCTCAGATGCTTCCTAGCTGTGCTGCCCTGGGCAAGTCACTTAACCTTCTTTGCTTCAGTTTCTTTATTTGCAAAATGATCTGGAGAAGGAAATGGCAAACCCCTGCAGTATCTTTGCCAAGGTAACCCGCAATGGGGTCACAAAGAAGTTGGACATGACTGAAATGACTAAACAGCAACAACAACAAAATAAGCATTTCTATTCTAGATATGAGAACATAGGTCTGGAGAATTAAAGTGATTTGACCATATTCACACAGGGTAAACATTAAAAGCTATATCTATGTGAATTAGAAAGAATTTGAACCCAGGTCTTCCTGACTTCATCATTGTATTAGTTATGCCATGTTGCTTCTCAACTTTCACAGCTGGCTTTCTAGAGTTTAATTAATGGCACATGTAAGCCAAAGAGGGTGAAATGACAGTACAAGATCATGGATAATGAGTTTGGAATATAGCCAATTAATCAGCACTGAAGTAGAATTTTTTTTTACCCATGTAGCTTGAAGTTTACATACAGAGCACTTAAAGACAATAGAAGTATCCTGAAGCCATAGACATTTGCTATTCAGGAAATTCTGAAAAGAGCAAAGATGATAAACATTTCAATGTCAAAGTGAAACATTACACTCTGAAGTCTCTGTTAGCTTATAGTGAGGGGTAAGGGAGGAAACAAAGCAACTATAATAAAATTAGAACAAAAATCTCATTATTTCAAGTATTATTCATTGAAATGTAAGTATATTGCAATATATACCAAATTTATTACATGGAATTATAGTGAAAGCTTGAAAAGAAGTATATAAATAATCATTCTAAATCAGAGGAAGAAAACACCTATTTTTAACTTAGAAAAAATGATTTTACATATTTAATAAATATTGAACTACAGACAAAACTGAAATTTGCATCTTTAAGTTTTATCTAGCAAATAAAATTGTGCTCTAAATTTCCTGAAGAAATATTTGAAATTGTAAGATTTCAAAGTTGAACGGGACAGATTTACAGAATTTTAGAACTGAAACAAAACTCAGTATTTATCAAATCTAACATGTATCTCATCCATACTTCTTCCCCAATAATTGTTAACTTTCAGATCAGTATGGTACTGAGTTAAAAGATCCTGGTTCAAATCCAACTTATACTATTTGCTATTTTTGTGACAATGGGTAATCCTTTAACTTCTCTGATCACCAATTTTCTTAGGGCATTGGACTCTATAATCTTTAAGTTCCCCTTCCAGCTTTACATCTATGATCCATTGACCTAAAAAAGCAGCCCATTTAACTTTCATATAACTCTAATTGTTTGAAGATGATTATTTAATAATTATTAATTTATCATTAGTATGTGAATTTATTAAGGGCATGGACTCAGTCAATAAATATTTGGTAAAGACGCAAGATGGCTAGAGTCCAGATAGTGTGTATAGGGAAAACCAACAAATTCAAAATTTAAACTTCTAAAGCCACTTTCAGAGTGAGACAATACGATAGAATAGAAAGAGTACAGTTAGTAGAGGCCCAGGACTTAAGTTGTCAGTCTTGGTTCTGTTCCTTACTAGATTGTGACACTGGGTAAATTATCAGTTTCCTCATCTAAAGGTACTAAAAATGGGAAAAATGGTACTAAAACTAATTACATCAGAGGGTAAAAGTGAGGAATATACATTAATTGAGGAATATGCACATAATAATTTTTACAGTTGTAAAATTCTATAAATCACAACACTAGAAGATAATTTACCATCACTCTACATAAAGATTCTGTCATGAGAGGAGTCTCTGGAGAGTCCGTTGTTTGTTCCTAATGACTCCATGCTCAGTGGGAATAGGTCTGAATCTAGGGAATTGACTGAACACAAGCCAGTTCTATGATGTGTCCTTATGGAAGAGGAATATACTCTTTCACTTATAACCTGCCAGGGCCCTTTCTCCTCAGAACACATCATATCTTTTGAATGTGAATATTTTGTCCTAGGGAATGAAAATACATTTTCACTCCTATCCAACACTGAAACCCCAAAATATTAACATTAAAATCAGTTGTTCTTGACATTAGACTGAGTTTAGAAGTTTATATGGATCCTAAATGACTTTTTACTACTGGCATTTGCTCTGGAGCCTTTACAGAGCAGATTTGTAGCTTAGGATTCTCTGTCACTCAGATTGCCACTCAGTCTGCTCATATAGCACACTTTGATCTTAATATATGTTTTGGATGAGATTATCAAATGAATCATAAATACTGGTGTGACATGATCCCAGGTCTATCTCCACCTTAAAGTAGAAGCAAAGATTTTTTCTCATCAAAACCAAAAAATAACATATAATTGCTCTTGAAAACTTCTGTGGGAAGACTAATTTAACAGTGGCATGTCACTTAAATACATGTCATTAGAGGCATGTGATGTTAAAAATATTCTATATACTCTTCTCAAAAGAAGCCAAGAAATCTGCCACCCTAGGCTCACTAAAATCAAAGTTTATGCAGCTGCATCAACCTTCTCATATGTAAATTTGGTTTCTTGTCTTGCAAACTAACAGCTTATTACTAAAGAGTCTAATTTTACAAAGTATAACTAGGTCATATTTTTTAAGCTTTTATGGAAATGTTAACAAGATTAAATGTTTTAAGAGATGATAGTGATCTTAGATGTTTGGCCAAATCAAGTTGCAATCTAATAGAAGGAAGAAAAGAGGATATGTATCACAGGAAAAATAGTAAATTTCATGTAGCTATTGTTTCAGGGCTATGTAATTTATGCTACATTCCCTGATCAATGACTTTGTTAAATTAATAGTCTTGAGAAAATGGTATACATTTATATTTAAACTTTATGTTTCTCTAGCTCATGCTATCGTTTTATTTTTAGATTCACTCACCTGTTTTGAAGAAACTATATTATCCTCATATGCTTAATAAAAATTATTAAGAACAGTTGGATTTCTGATCAATTCAGCACACTTACTAGGAATGCTGCACTTTAGAACTGAATTCTATACTGAAATGCACTATTCCACTTGATAACAGTTAAAAGAACTGCATATGGTCTAAAAAGAAAAATTCAAATTAAATATGGTATTCCTAGATAGTTCAACATTATTTCACTGACATATTTCATAGTTAGTTTTGGCTGTCAGAAATATGTCTTGATTTTTGGAACTGATTACCTTCTGCAATGCTGTTTTCTGCCACAGGTCCCTTCTCATCCCCAAATTTCTAAGTCTATGTCAATAAGGAACACATTCTATGAGTTTCAAATAAGCCATATGTCTTCAAGAATAGATAAGATGATAATTTATCCCATCATCTCTGAGAATCAAATTTATCTAAATCCAGATAGGCTTATTACCACCAGTAGTCTTGTCACTGGGTGAAGAATTCTTTGGCTAGAAATGGATAATTTTGGTTGTATTGAGTTAAAAAGATTTTGTACAAACAAAACCAATGCAGACAAGATTAGAAGAGAAGCAATAAACTGGGGAAAAAATTACATCCAAGGGTTCTGATAAAGGCTTAATTTCTAAAATATATAGGGAAATGATTCAAATTTATAAGAAACAAGCCATTCTCCAATTGATAAATGGTCAAAGGATATGAACAGACAATTTTCAGATAAAATTAAAATCATTTCTAGTCATATGAAAAAATGCTCTATATCACTATTGATCAGAGAAATTCAAATTAAGACAACTCTGAAGTATCACTAAACATCTCTCAGATTCTATAAGATGTCACGAAAAGATAATGATGAATATTGGAAGGGATGTGGGAAAACAGGGACACTAATATATTGTTGGTGGAGTTGTGATCTGATCCAACCATTCTAGAGAGCAACATGGAACTATGCCTGATTGGCTATCAAACTGTGCATATCCTTTGATCCAGCAGTGTCTGCTCTGGGTCTGTATCTCAAAGAGATCATAAAAAAGGGAAAAGGACCCACATGTGCAAAAATATTTGTGGCAGCCCTTTTTGTAGTGACAAGAAACTGGAAACTGAATGGATGCCCATCAATTGGAGAAGGGCTGAATAAGTTATGGTATATAAATGCTATAGAATATTATTGTTCTATAAGATCAGCAGGATGATTTCAGAAAGGCCTAAAGAAACTTACATGAACTGTTATTACATGAAGTGAGTAGAACCAGGAGAACATTGTACAGAACAACAGCAAGATTATACGATGATCAATTCTGATGGGCATGTCTCTTTTCAACAGCAAGATGATTCAGGCCAGTTTCAATGGGTTTGTCATTGGCACCCAAAGAGAGGATTGTGGGGACTGAGTGTGGATCACACTATAGTATTTTCACTTTTTTGTTGTTGTTTGCTTGCATCATGCTTTCTTCCTCATTTTTTTTCCTTTTTGATCTGATTTTTCTTGTGTAGCATGATAATTGTGGAAATATATATGGAAGAATTGTACACGTTTAATGTATGTTGCGATACTTGGCTTCTAGGGGAGAAGGGAGGGAGAAAAAAATTTGGAACATAAGGTTTTGCAAGGATAATGTTGTAAACTATTTGTGGATATTTTAAAAATAAAAAGCTTTATTTAAAAAATGTTTTTCTCCCCATGACAACTTTAGGAGATAAGAAGTGCAAACATTAGTAGTTCCAATTTGCAAATGAAAAAGTTAAGGCTCCAAAAGGAAGTGATTTCCCTAAATTTAGTCTTTATTTACTATGAATGGAACCTAAGAATTGTATCTTTTAGATAATCTATAAATAATAATTTAGCTATTGTTAATAAACATGTGAAATCTTTATTCAAAAAACCATAATTATACATATTATTGAGGAGCTGAACTATGTCAATATTATCATTCTTATTAAAAATGAACTTGAATATAATCAGAAAATGAAATGGGCCAGTCAAACATTGAAAGTACAAGATAACAGATGGATAGCCAAAGTAAGAGATAAATAGAATTTTAAAAGAACTAGAAGAAAACCTATAGTACTTTAGACTGAAACTCTTTAGTAGATTAATAGAAGTTTATAGTCACAAATTCACCACAATGAGAAGGTGTGGGTGGATTGAAACCAGTATAACAGGAGAGCCTACTCTGGCCACCCTCACCCCATTCTTCGTCGCTTCTTCCTAAAAAATCATAGATCCAGGGCAGCTGGGTGGCGCAGTGGATAGAGCACCAGCCCTGAAGTCAGGAGGACCTGAGTTCAAATCTGGTCTCAGACATGAAACAGCTGTGTGACCCTGGGCAAGTCACTTAACCCCAATTGCCTCAGCAAAAAAAAAAAATCATAGATCCACTGATATGTTCAAATATGTAATGTTTTAGTGAAAACAATAACATTATGAAGGGACATGCTTATGTCAGTTTTTTATAAAAGCTTTTTTTTCAAAATACACATAAAGATAGTTTTCAACATTCACTCTTGCAAAATCTTGAATTCCAAAATTTTTTGTCTCCCTCTGTCCCTTCCTCCTCCCCCCCTTAAACAGCAAGTATTCCAATATATGTTAAACACAAGCAATTCTTCTAAACATATTTTCACTTTATCAAACTGCAAAAGAAAAATCAGATCAAAGAGAAAAAATATGAAAAAGAAAAAAAATAAGCAAGCAAACAACAACAGCAACAACAAAGGTGAAAATATTATATTGTGATTCATATTCAGTCCCCATAGTACTCTTTCTGGATACAGATCAATGTCTTCATCATAAGTGTATTGGAATTATCCTGAATCACCTTATTGTTGAAAAGAGCCAAATCAATCACAGTTGATCATTGCATTGTATATAAATATTGTGGTCTTATTTCTCTTAATTTACTTAAGTAGAAAATTGATGGAGCTGGATTAAATGTATTGGTAAACTTAGATTGGGGTTTGAAAAGGAACAAGCAGCAAGTTATCAAGGGGAAAAGGTATTTGAAAGTACAAGACTACATATAAATGAATTGATTAACTATACAGATATATTGGAAAAGGATGGAGGTGAAGACAGAACAGGGATGATGATAGGATTGAGGGGGAGAGGGACTGAAGATCACAGCAAAGAAATAGAATATATTTTGGACTAAACTACAAAACACTTTCCACACAAATAAAATCAGACTTAGTCAATTGTAAAAACATTAAGTGCTCATGGGTAGGCCGAGCGAATATAATAAAAATGACAATACTACCCAAACTAATTTACTTAATTAGTGCCATACCAATCAAACTCCCAAGAAATTTTTTACAGATCTAGAAAAAATAGTTGCAAAGTTCATTTGGAAGAACAAAAGGTCAAGGATTTCAAGGGAATTAATGAAAAAAAAAGACAGATGAAGGTGGCCTTGCAGTACCAGATATAAAACTATATTATAAAGCAGCAGTCATCAAAACCATTTGGTACTGGCTGAGAAATAGAGCAGTTGATCAGTGGCATAGAATAGGATATCAGGACAAGCTAGGTAATAACGTTAGCAATTTAGTGTTTGATAAACCCAAAGACCCCAGATTTTGGGATAAGTACTCACTATTCGACAAAAACTGCTGGGATAATTGGAAACTAGTGTGGAAGACATTAAGGCTGGACCCACACCTAACACCACACACCAAGATAAGATCTAAATGGGTTCACGATCTAGATATAAAGAGTGATGTTATAACCAAATTAGAGGAACATGGTATAGTTTACCTCTCAGATCTGTGGAGATGGAATAAATTTATGTCCAAAGAAGATCTGGAACTCTTAACTGAACACCAGATAGATAATTTTGATTATATTAAGTTAAAAAGTTTCTGTACTAACAAAACTAATGCAGACAAGATTAGGAGGGAAGCATCAAATTGGGAAATCATCTTTACATTTAAGGGTTCTGATAAAGGTCTCATCTCTAAGATATATAGAGAATTGTCTCACATTTATAAAAATTCAAGCCATTCTCCAATTGATAAATGGTCAAAGGATATGAACAGACAATTTTCAGATGATGAAATTAAAACTATTTATAATCATATGAAAAGGTGCTCCAAATCACTATTGATCAGAGAAATGTAAATTAAGACAACTCTGAGGTACCACTACACACCTGTCAGATTGGCTAAAATGACAGGAAAAGATAACGATGAACGTTGGAGGGGATGTGGGAAGACTGGGACACTGATGCATTGTTGGTGGAGCTGTGAATGGATCCAACCATTCTGGAGAGCAATTTCGAGCTATGCTCAAAAAGTAATCAAACTGTGCATACCCTTTGACCCAGCAGCATTTTTATTGGGCTTATATCCCAAAGAAATCATAAAAGAAGGAAAGGGCCCCACATGTGTAAGAATGTTTGTGGCAGCTCTTTTTGTAGTGGCTAGAAACTGAAAACTGAATGGATGCCCATCAATTGGAGAGTGGCTGAATAAATTATGGTATATGAATGTTATGGAATATTATTGCTCTGTAAGAAACAACCAACAGGATGATTTCAGAGAGGCCTGGAGGGACTTGCATGAACTGGTGCTGAGTGAGATGAGCAGAACCAGGAGATTGTTGTACACGGCAACAACAATACTATATGATGATCAGTTCTAATGGACATGACTCTTCAACAATGAAATGCTTCAAACCAATTACAATTGTTCAGTGAAGAAGGCCATATACACCCAGAGAGAGGGATGTGAAGTGTGGACCACAACATAACATTTTCATGTTCTCTATTGATGTTTGCTTGCATTGTATTTACTTTATCGGATTATTCTCTCTTATAGATACGATTTCTCCTGAACAAAAAAATGATGTGTGGCAATAACTATACGTAAGTTTTCAATTTAAGTATTCTAACATAATTACCATGTAGTGGATATCCTGCTATCTAGGGGAGGGGTGGGGAGTAGGGGGGAAAATTTGTAACAGAAAGCTTTGTAAAGGTTAATGATTAGGAATTACCCATACATATGTTTTGCAAATAAAAAGTATTAATAAAAAAATTAAAAAAAAGAAATAGAATATATTTAGGAGAAATAAGGCAAAGAGAGAGAGATGAATGTGTATGAAGTTATGGTCAGATGGAGGAACTGCAAAAGTTTTGATCACAGAAGCCTGAAAAATTGTTGATAATATGATCAAGATTGTAATTATATTTAAGTGTGGCTGATGTAGAATGTTTAAATTGGCCATGAGACTTAAGAATATTGAGGAATTGGGAAATAGTGTAATGGTAGCATATCAATATATATGTTATAGTTTCCTAACATAAGGGTAAAAAATGTAGTGGAGACAGTGTCACTGAATTGCTTTAGAAAAGAAGGAGAATGAACAGGAGACTACAAAATAACTTTCACCAGAATCTGGATTGGACAGTATATTTGGACAGAATTAAGCTCAAATGAAGAAAAAACTAGAGTGATGTTGGTAGATAAAGAATCTGCAATGGGGAACAAGAATTCTAACTCCCTTTCCAGTATCAATAGTTGTGAGATAAGATATTACCAGTGATAGAAAGGATGACCAGGAACATAATGCTTGACTATATCTGTGAGTTGTGAAGCATTATGGTCTTCAAAAAATTTAAGTTGACTTAAAATTCCCGAAAAGAAATGGAAAAGCATAAGGTTAAGTGTGAACACATACAAAGAATTATGAAGAAATAGTATAATGAAGAGGTGTCAAACTCCTCAGTGTCCTTGTGTACCAGATTAAAATGTAGTTGAGAAATGATTAATAAGATAAATAAAAATACAATAAAATAAAATTAATAATTAATTTGTGGTTTTCTAAATTAATCTGGGAGCAACTTGGATGGACTAATCAATAGAGCATCAAGCCAATAATCAAGACGATCTGAGCTTAAAGCTTAGACACTTATTGACTGTGACTCAAAGTAAGTCACTTAACCATGTTTCCCTCAATTTCTCATTTATAAATTGAGATAGAGAAGGAAATGGCAAACCACTCTAATATCTTTACCAAGAAAATCCCAAATGCAACTTAACAACTACAAAAATTAATATGAGACTTACAGAATTCATTTATATTTGAGTTTGACCCCAATGTATAAAGGATCCCCTCAATTACATGTATAATTGAAAAATAAGATATATTAGTTACATATTGAAAGTAAAGGGTAACTGATAGACAAACATTTTTCTCCATTAGCATCCTAAAGAAATCAAGGAAAGACAAAGGATGTCTCTCTTAAGTTGGTGGCCCCCTTGTGATGAATTTCTGAGACACACAAAGTCAAGGTTCTCACTGGATGGGCAGGGGTAAATGAATTATCATCAGCATTACTGAAGTGGAGGATTACTTTTTTCTTTTAAGGCATTTTTTTAACCAGTGTTTTTTTCTCACCCTGTATTTTAGGTCGATTTGTCATGCTGGTACATAGGCAGCATGTGACAACAGAAGCTTAAATATAAAGAATTTAGCTAAATTGGAAGAATCTGTTAATCTAATATAATTGTAGTAGCTAAAATGGAACATGAGACGTGCAGATTTAGAGATGTCATTATTCCAAATGTCCATAGACTTTTTTCACTTAATAGTATTTTATTTTTTCCAATTACATGTAAAGATAGCTTTAAACATTCATTTTTGTAAGATTTTGAGTTCTAATTTTTTCTTTTTCCCTTCTCTTCCCTCCCTTCTCCCCCTCCTCCATTAGAGAGCAAGCAATTGGTTATAGGTTATGCATGTACAATCATGTTAAACATGTTTCCATATTAGTTGTGTTTGAAAAAAGAATAGAGAAAAAAACACAAAAAATTAAAAAAAAAATGTCATTAATCTCCATAGCCCTTTTTAAGGATGTGGATGGCATTTTCCATCAAAAGTCTTTTAAAATTGTGTTGGATCACTGTATTAATGAGAAGACCTAAGTCTCTAATTGTTGATCATCATAGAGTGTTGCATATAGACCGTTTGTGTCCTACATGTGGTAAACTTTGAGTTCATGTTTGATTAGCTTCAGTTGGACACATTACATTGGCCCCAACATAGTGATGACATTTTGAAGGACAACAACTAAAAAATCTGTGAAAGCACAGTGTTAAGGTCAATAGGTTAGTTAACATTTGGAGGAGAAAACAAGTTCAAAGATTTAGGTGAGTAAGTAAAATTTGTTGAAGAAGATACATTATGTTTTTCTCACCATTAGGAAACACCTTCATGGATGATATGCAATTAGGTAAAGGGTACCTTAGCTGTCAAAAAAGTGCTATGCTTTTCAAAGTGATTTATTTATTTATGTGGTAGTTTAATAGATTATATGCCCATATTATATTATCATGAGTTATTTTTTTTAGTAATAAAGTGTCAGGTTTCAAAATTTCTTTCAACCTACCATAACTGGTTCAGAAAGAATATTTCACAATAATATGCTCAATTCAAACTTTTCTATAAGCATAACCTTCATTTTTCATAGTCTTTTCAAAGGGCTAATATAACAATATTATCCCATGTAGTGTATTCTAATGTTTTTTTTTTTGGGGAAAGAAATGATTTCTAATTCCTCCCTATAGTGTATTTTTATCTGTCTCCCTCTTGTGTTTTGTCTTTCAGCTTCGATCATAAATTCATCTATCAGGGACTAGTATAACTCTTAAGTACAGTTCCTAATGTGTTGTTGATACTCAGTACATGTTAAATAATGATTATAATAATCAGGGAAAAAACTTAGTCCCATGGAAACATTATTACATTTCTGCTTTAGATTACATGTCATCCTACTGGTATTACATGATAGCTGGATGATTTATGTGTTTTCAAATTTTTAAAGTATTCTACTATTTGACTTTATAGCTCTTTTGCCAGTTCTTCAATATTTCCCAACTATACAGATTTAATTTCTTCAATTTTTCTCCTTGAAGACCAATATAGAATTGTTGTTCAATATCTCAGTCATTTTCAAGTCATCATAAATTTTGTGCCCCTTCTTGTTTATTAGGTCTATTTTCTCTCAATTATCTTTTCCCCAAATACAGTTCTTATAAAACTCCATGTTTTTCTTTTTATTCCTTTGGCAAGTGCTTTGTTCTATACTATTTCCCTTTAGGGTTAAATTAATGTTGTATATTCTCACTTGATACTACTTCCTCTGATTCTTTTTGTCTGAGACTCTAAATCTGAACTTTAAAATCTTGCTTTTTCTATATCTTTATCAAATGTTTTCTTTGTTCTTGTTATTATAGAAGTTGAACATTATTTACTCTGCTATAATTATAAATTCTTATAATTCATCTTCCAAACTCTTTGGTGTGAGCATTTACTCTCAGTGAATTATTCAGTTCCCTCAAATTTCTCTTCTTGATGTCTAAATTATAGTATATTATGTTAAGTTGTCAGAGGGTCATTCTTCCTTTACTTCACCTTGAAAAGTTTTTATGCAGCATATGGTTATGGAAGAAGAGAATTGTTCCCAGAGGTAGCTGGCTCTGAAAGGGAGATGACTTCAGGGTAGAGGGAGAAATGATTGGGTAAAGCAGAGAATCCACCTTCAAGTGTACTCCTTCTCTGTCTATATGTGGTGGTATTTAGCTATAAATTGAAATAACGACATTTCCAAGTTTCAGAACATCTGGTGACTATTGTAGAAAAAAATTGATGCTCTCCTCTCTTCCGTATTGAGGATAGCATACTTCTAGCTCCACCCTGGTCCCAAAAGGGAAGCTAGGACCCTATTAATATTTTTCCAATATCTTGAATATATTTTGCTATTCTGAACTTGAAATCAACAAACATGAACATTTCTATATATAAAGAACAGAAAAAGGAGAATCTATATGAAGCAATGAATATATTAAATAATTATCATTTTTTTTTCTTTCTTATTTTTTACCCTTCTCCCCCACTGTAAAAAAGAAGAAAATAAAGAAAAAATTAAGGAAAAATCCTTGCAACAAATAAGTATAGTTAAAACATATTCTCACTTTGTCATATCCAAAAATCTGTGCTTCATTCTATACTTTTAGCTCATTATCTCAAGAACATTCTTTTTCATTAATCTTCTAGTCTTCTGAATTCATGATTGATTACTTTGTTGAATGGAATTCTTATCTTTCAAAATTATTTGTTTTTACAATGTAAGTGTTATAAATAATTCTATTTCCATTTACTTCACTCTGTCAGTTCATGCAAGTAATCCCATGTTTCTCTAAAACTTTCATTTCTTACAGAACAATAATAATCAATTACATTTACATATCAGAATTTGTTCAGAAATTTCCCTGATATGGAGACTGTGCTTTGATTTCTTCAGTTATTAGTCCTTTCCACTACAAAAAGCTTCCACAAATGTATTTGCAAATATAGGACCTTTTTTTCTTTCTTTGATCTCTTTGCAGAATTGGCCTTTTAACAGTTATAGTAGGTCAAATAAGATACACAATGGAAAGCATATTCATCCTTGATCTTCATGATTAGTCATTTTCATCAATGAGAGTTTTCAGATCTTTCAAAGTTATTTTTCTTTGCAATGTTGTAGTCATTGTATCATTCTTATACTAATTCTGCTCACTTCACTATATGTCAGGTTTTCCCAGATCTCTCTGAATTCATTCCTTTAATTATTTCTTACAGCTCAATAAAATTTGTTCAGCCTCTTTTCTTCCCATTTCGTGGCATTTCCTTAGTTTCTAGTCCTCTGCTGAAACATAAAGTTATGCTATTAATATTTATTTTCTCCAAGGGTCCCTCTTTCTTTGATCTCCTTTTATAGTTACATTACTAAACTCTTATTAAGCATTTATTTCTTGACTTTTTGCTGTTTTATTTTTTATTTTATAGACTTATGATGCTTCTATTTATTCTTTAATCAAAAATATAGTGCTGGTTTTTTTCAACTTTTTGCTGAGGCAATTGGGGTTAAGTGACTTGGCCAGGGTCACACAGCTAGAGAATGTTAAGTGTCCGAGATCAGATTTGAACTCAGGTCCTCCTGACTTCAGCACTGGTGCTCTATCCACTGCACCACCTAGCTGCCCTAATATAGTGCTGTTTTAACAATTACAACAAACATTTGATTAGCATTATCACAATCAGTAATTTCTCATATCCATTGCTGATACATAATTTATCTTTTTTAAAAAATACTTATTTAAGTGCTTTTAGTCACTCCCTATAATTCCCATTCTCAAGTTTTTGAGTAATTTTGATTTCTATTAATTGGAAATTTTTTCTTGTTCTTCTGGGCTTTTATTAAAAATGCTTTGAAGGATTCTTTTCTAACATAAACCATTAGCATAAACCTTCATTGTGAACAGAAACCTCTTAAGTCCTAGAGAAAAAGATGTGAGAATTTTAGAGTACTATAATCCTCACTTCAACACTAGTTGGCTATAGTCACTGAGCCAGTTTCTTCCATTTTAAGATCCTATTGGCTTCTCTTATTTAAATGAAATGAATAGTTTTTGACTTCTTTTTGAGACTGGTTTTGTATTTCCCCTCACCCTTGATAATAAAGTAATGGTTGATTTCAGAGATGTAATTAATTCTGTTCTTGAAATTGATCACCCTTTCCATCTCTTCAAGAAACTTCAAGGCTATGATTTCTGGCCTTAGATCACAAGCCCACTGAAAATTAATGGATAAGCCTTAGAAGATTTCCTGAGCCCTAAAAAATTAAGTGATGAATGGGATCATAGATTTAGAATTATAAGGAATCTACACAAGGGGAAATTGAGGCACTAATTAATTTTCTTGTCTAAGATCACATAGGAAGAAAGTGGCAGAAAAGGGATTTTAGTCCAGGTTATCTGACTTTACAAAGCATTATTTTCATTTTACCACTAGACCCATTACTATATAGTTAATATGTATCAGGATCTGCACTTTGATTGTAAAATCATAGATAGCTGAAAGGGATATGAGTTCATTTAATATAATCTCTTGTTGTATAAGTAAGGAAACTGAGGGAGGCAATAAGCATTTATTAAGCACCTACTTTGTGTCAGGCATAGTATTAAGTGCTTTACAAATATTATCTGATTGATCCTCATGTGACTCTGAGAGTTAAATGATATTGTATCTCCATTTTATGGTTGAGAAAATTGAGGCAAACAGATGTTTAAGTAATGACCCAGGTCATGCAGCTAGCAAGTGTCTTGAAGCCAAATTTGAACTTAGATCTTGTTGACTATAGGTGAAGCCTTTTCTCTACTGTACCAACTAGATGCTTAGAAGCTAATTGAGGTTAAATAATTTTCCTAGACTTTACTGATACTAAGTATCAGAATTAGAATTCAAACCACACCGTTCTCTGACTCCAAATCTAGTGTATTTTTACTATATTGTCTTTTAGTTGGACCCTAATCTTCCTGATTCCAAATTCAACACCAATTAAATGCTTTTTTCTATACTGGCTTTCATAATAACCTAATTGGTTTGATTAATTTTCTTACTATAGTGAAGAAAATGGAGTTTAGGATCATTAAACTTGAAAAGCTTATTCCTGATTTCTAGGCTTCATCGTTTGGCCTCAACAAAATTTCTAATGGCCAGGTAAATTCCTTGTAATACTTGCACCTTAATATTTTTCATATTTATTTCAGAACAGTTTTTATTTGCTATTTCTATTGTTATTATAGTTTCTTGGTCAATTGGACCACCAAGGGGAGACAAGCAGGAATTATGTGGTTCCTATTCAATATTTAATAATCATCCCCAGGCTAACTAACTAGCTAAATCTCCATGGGGAGAACGTTGCATAGATTTCTGTGACAAAAAAAAAAGAAGTGGAGTTCTGTGAATAAACATTTATTTGACAAGGATTGCAGACAAATTTATCTATCCTTACAACTTGTTATGTATCAATAACATTCTTAACAATCCAATAGTATTAAAGAAAAATAGAGTAAATACTCTATCAACAATGTCAATATCTATTGGCTACCTAATAACCGAAAGAAGGTAAAAATGCTTATTCACTTTATTATGGGAGAGATTATACTGTCATTGGGGATTGTAAATAAGGAGACAAGGGAAGTCATTTATCAGTAGTAGGCATTACAAAATTTCTGAAAGTGAAAATGAAAAACAGAAGGTGGTGGATATTAAGAAACAGAGGCATTAGAAATACACATGTAGGTAAGAGAACCAGATACAAATGCTGTCACTGTTGTGATTGATCAGATGTAGCCTGAGTCTTCTCAATCACAATCCATCATTTCCAAAAATTGGCAGAGAGAATAGGATGAGGAAAGCTTTTAACTTTTTAAAAAATAAGAATATTTGATCTTACAGAATTGGAATGATTCTCATTTATAATCTCCTTCGTAAAATTATAGGGTTGATCTAAATGAGCACTCAAGTCCTTTTTTAACTCAAAATATAAGATACAATCTTATATCCTTATGAATTTAGCAATGGAGGATAATTCACAGGCAATTATAAGTGAAAAAACAAGTGCTGTGCAAAAAACCTTTTAGTTGGTATTGGAAAAAGTAATTGGATTGAGAAGCAATAGTGTTTTTCAACATATTACTATAACTTTTGTGCTTTTTTACTTGTATTGTTTATATGAAGATAACTTGAGTGTTCCTAAATTTTTTTTTCATAAGTTACAAAAAATTCCATTGTTAAGCTGAAATTGAAGTGTTATACTCACTTGGTCATTGGAAAAATGATTGGATTCTAGTTTAATCCTATTTTATGAAAATCAGAGTTCTTATAGAACAAAAATATTCCTTTACATTCATATATCATAACTTATTCAGCCATTCCCCCGCTGATGGGCATCTACTTAGTTTCCATTTCTTGTCACTACATAAAGGACTGCTACAAACATTTTCACAAATGTGGGTTCTTTTCCATTTTTTATGATTCTTTTGGGATACAGACCCAATAGAAACACTGCTGGATCAAAGGGTATGCACAGTTTGATAGCCCTTTGGGCATAGTTCTAAATTACTCTCCACAATGGTTGGATCAGTTCACAACTCACCAACAATGTATTTCTACTTCCATTTTATGGAATAGCTCATCACATTCACATTTACAGTTATGATTACTACCCATATATTTTCTTCAATCCTAATCTTCCTCTTGTTTGCTCTTCCTTTTCCTCCTCACCAGTGTTTTGTTGTCTACCACCTCCCTGGATCTGTCCTCCCAGAAAAGGACAATAACAAAACAGAACATTGTCATGTGCCCAGCAGAGAATCAAGGAAGATTCAAAATATATGACAATAAATTTCTATTTCAAGAAAGCATATATAATAATAAAATAAATCATATTATATTCACAAGTTTCCATCTTTTCTTTGCTTCTTTGTAGGCTATTCTTGTGTTCTCTGCTTCATACTTTTTATTTTATTTTTTCCTTTTATTACCTCCCACTTTCCCCAGGCTGGTTACAGTTAAACAGTGATATATTTACATAGACATATATATATATATTCACACCCACCCACAGATAAACACACAGATAAATATATCTATAAATACACATACATACATTTACATGCATACATAGTCACATATACTCAGACACAAATGCACTCACCCATATGTAAACATGGATCTAAAATAATAATAACATGGCTGACATATAATATAGATTTCTCTCTTGATTGAATCTTTGTTTGACTTTGTCTAATATCAATGATTATTAGCCCTACTTTTCTTTTCTAATAAATTATACTCCTGATCCTTGCTGTAGTGTTTGTAAATATCTCTTGTTTCCTATTCCTGCTAACTCTTCTACTTTAATTCTGTTCCTTAACTTGTTTATTATTACTTAACCTCCCCTATCCATGGATTTCTCCCTTATTTTCTTCCCCTACCCTTTCCTTCCCTCTTTATTCCAATTCCATAAAACTATACACCTTGCCCCTACTGCCATTACTCTACAAACCCTTCTGTACCCCACTTTATCTTATATCCCTTGCCCATTAATCTACACACCTTGTCTCACTGTCATGAATCTACATATCCTTCTATACCTCACTTTATCCTATTCACTCTTCATGGTATATATATATATATATATATATATATATATAGTATGTGATGTGAGTAGGTTTTCAAAAACTACAAGCCCTCCTACCCCCTCTAATGCTTCTCTTCTTCCTTCTTCCTCTGCACCTCATTTGTATAACATAATTACATTTTTTTTTTGCCTTTTCTTGACAGTATTGCTTTTTAGAATCTGATCATACTCAACTCCGACCAATCTTTCTCTTGAACTAGATATCCAATTACTGATGTCAATCTTATATATTTCCATGCACATAATAATTTTTTCCATGTTGAGTTCCTTGAAATCAATATTTGATATTGGTTCTTATATGTTAAAATTTATATTAAGTTCAAATTTGTTTAAGACAAAATCCTAAAAATCTATAAGTTTATTGAATGTCCTTTTTTCAATATTATGGATAATTTCTCTGGATATATTTTTGGTCACAGGCCTAATTCTTTTGATTGATGGTATGTGCTATTCTCTTAGACATTACTGGCAATATTCTTGCCAAAATCCTCCTTAATAGGCTAATCCTTTACCGGAAAGATGATCATTTACCTGAGAACCACCAGGAATTATTTATATGGTGTTTGCTGCCCAACAACTCCAGGAGAGATGCCAGGAGCATAGGAGAGGTCGGTACACAACATTTATTGATCTGACTAAGGCTATTGATATTGTCAGTCATGAGGACTTGTGGAAAATTGTGACAAAATTTGGTTCTTGGGAGAAGTTTATCAGTATTGTGCATCAGTTTTATGATGGCATGCTTGCATAGGTTCCAGATTATGAATGATATTCTCCCATACTTTCCCAGTCACCAATGGAGTGAAGCAGGATTATGTATTTGATCCCATGCTTTTTAACATTTTCAACAATGCTGTTAGAAGCCTTCAATATGGATGAAAATACCATCAAAGTTAGTTACTACACTGATAGTAAATAATAATTATGTAACTTGAAAAGGCTACTATCCAAGACTAAAGTGAAGACAGATATGGTGCATGATTTTTTTGTTCTCAGATGATTGCACACTCATGATTGCACAGCCATTGAGGTTAAGTTGCAATGAATGGAATAATTGTCTGCTGCTTGTGTTAATTTTGGTCAAACAACACCAAGAAAATAAAGGTGCTCTACCAGCCAGCATCACACCACCCATACATGGAACCATTAGTTATAACAAATGGAGAAATATAGTTTTTGTGGATAAGTTCATTTATGTAGGCAGTATACTTTCCTGGGATGCACACATAGATGATGAGATTGATATATTCCTTGAGCTAATTCAGTATTTGGAAAGCTCTGAAGGAAAGTATGGGAGAGAAAAGATATCAGACTGCCTACCAAAATAAAGGTCTCAAGACCTACCTCATTGTTGTATGCCTGTTAAACCTGGACAATATACTAGCACTATGCTAGATAACTGAATTGTTTCTATTTGAATTGTCTTAGGAAGTTTCTGAAGGTCATCTGGCAAATAAAATACTCGATAATGAGGTCCTTTCTTGAGCTAAACTGACAAGCATTCAAACTTTCCTACAGAGAATGAAGTCCAGTGGATTGACCGTGCTGTTTGTCGCTTGTCTAAAAGATAATATAAAACTCACACAAATCAAATGTTTACATGGAGGTGAGAAGAAGCAATACAAGAGCATTGTCAAGTTCTCTCTGAAGAACTTTGTTCTTTTTTTTTTATTAAAGCTTTTTATTTGTATAACATATGTATGGGTAGTTCCCCAGTATTGATCTTTACAAAGCTTTCCATTACAAATTTTACCCCCAGTCCCCTCCCCTCCCCTAGATGGCAGGAAGTCCACTACATGTTAATAATGTTGAAATACTTGACAAGTTGTGCAAGAAAAATCCTATCTACAAGAAAAAAAAAGAAAATCAGAGAAAAGGAAACACAATGCAAGCAAACCTCAATAGAGAGCATGAAAATGTTACGTTGTGGTCCACATTTCATATCCCTCTCTCTGGGTGTATATGGTTTTCTTCACTGAACAAATGGAACTGGTTTGAGATAATTCTTTGTTACAGAGAGCCATGTCCATCAGAATTGATCATCATGTAATATTGTTGTTGCTGTGTATAATGATTTCCTGGTTCTGCTCATTTCACTCAGCATCAGTTCATGCAAGTCTCTCCAGGCTTCTCTGAAATCGTCCTGCTTGTCATTTCTTACAGAGCAATAATATTCCATAACATTCATATACCATAATCTCTGAAGAACTTTGGAATCAATTACATAACATGGGAGACCATTCCCCAGCATGGCATCGTGCATCAAAGAAAGTGCTGTGCTCTAGGAGTGAAGCAGAAGTACAGTGCCTCAAAAGAAACACAAATACAGATTTAGAGATATGCAGATTTAAAGACATCTTCACCTTAAATGCTCATGTGGTCTACTTGTCTTCAGGCTGTGAGGAGAGCCTTAAGCCTGATCAGTCGCAGTTAAGTCTACTGTTCCTTGACTCCAACATTGTGATGTCATTTTGTTCATTTTTGAGAAGGAAGGACAAAAACCAATCACCTCCATCAATGTCATTTTAGCAGAGTGGATTATAGTCATTGTGGTTGGTCCTTTGTTTCAAAGAAGATTGAATTTCATCACAGGGTGATGTCTTGACATGTTTGTGAAGTGTATTTAAGGGAGGAAGAGCTGCCCAAAGTTGTCAGCCTTACTCTTTCCTCCTGAGTCATCAAAGTCCAGTGATAAGACAAAAATCAGGACAGCTGGTGATAGTCCAAGATGCAGTGGATGACCTCAAAACATTCAATGTATGTCCAAGCTCTAAACATTCCACAGGGACTGCTTTAGCCATCTTTGTGTCTGTTGGGACAACGGTTCTCATCCTCCTGTCTCTTTGGGGGAAATCTTCACATGCTTTGGGTAGACAGCTTCCTAACTTTGACGCCTATTAGTTTTCCTCGGCCTGGGTTAGCCTGCCTACCAAGACAATTTTCCTGGGATGTGACCACTGTGAAAGTGAAGCATCTCATACCAAATCAAAGAAGCTATGGCTTCTTGGAATGACGGGTAAGGTTTGTTTGAATCAAGTGGACATCAAGAGTGGATGAACAGCCTGCAAAGGACTAAGAAACCCGAGTTACTAGTCCTTCTTCAATATTTCAGACACTCTATGACTTGAATGCTGTATTGACTCACTGACCACTTGAGTTTCTAAGCACTGTCTGCTATTGATCCTATCTTGTGACTGCAGGTGAAGTATATATAAAGGAAGCAATATCACTATTTTAGAAAATCATGGAAGACTGTGAGAGTTGGGTGGATATTAAATACTATGGATAGTATTTAACTGAGACATGATAGTATTGGGATACTTCAAAGATCCTGGAAAGAACCCCACCATTATACTTTGTGTTATAATGACATTGGAATTCATGTCTCCCAATTGAAAATAAATATATATTCTCACTACTACCTCTTATCTTCTTCAAATAAAGAATCTCCCAGTAGGAACTATGGGTTCTGAGCTTTACCAGCCAGCAGCAGCCATTTTTAAAGTTCTAACTGTCAAATATTTTCTCAATCTAGCTGTCAAACCATATGTGCTAGGCACTATGCTGGGCTTTGATATTAATGATAAAGAAATTAACAAATCAATGTGTGTGTGTGTATGTGTGGGTGTGTGTGGGTGTGAGAGAGAGAGAGAGGCAGACAGACAGACAGACAGTCAGTGAAAGACGCATGCACAGAGAACATATGCAGTGGAATGTAGAAAGTAGTCTGTCTTTTTTTTTAACTAAGGAGCTCTTCATAGCCCTTAGTGGGTTCCTTGGGGGGCCTACTCCCTCACCCTAACATGGCAGCCTCTTTCCTGTCAAAAGAAAGCACTCAGCCCATGTGAATTGAAAAGAAAAGAAAATCTCTAATTAATTCATCCAAGCTCCCTGATCTTGATGAAGTAAATACTGTGCTTAGTTGACAGATCATTAAAGATTGGGGGGAGTATTCTTTCTATCTTGATGATTTTGCTCCAGATATCTCTTTTCTTATGTTTCCCATTCCACTTATAGTAATATAATTTTATCATATTTAAGTATTCACAATAAAGAATTTTTATTAAATTTGCTTTTTCCTGCATGTTTATCAAAATGGGGCTAATGCTAGGCAAAACTGGAAGATAGAAAAAAAAACCCATCTTTTAAACCTTCTTTTCTCTCTTCCTTTTAGGAGTCACCTACTCTTTTTTTGTAGAACACTACCCCCTCAGGTTCAAAATGCTCCCATGTTTCCCCTAGCTGCATCACTGTGGTACCTCAACAATTAGAATTTGATTTGGTATATGAGATCCTCCACAAGGCATCAGAATTTAGTTGCAATCCAAAGATCTTAATATTTTCTCTCTAAAACTTCCTACACTGACAGGAATTGGCCTTCTATGATACAAGAGCAACCTAATCTTTCAGTTTCTAAAAATGATGAAGAGTGAGAGATAATGAGGTAAAGGGCAAGGAAAACAATGAATTCTATTTTTGATTGACCAGTTAAATGTTACTTATTTTTTGAATGTATTATTGATGAGCTTCTTTTTTTTAAACTAAAGTCACTTTCCCCAAATCTTTCCTTATAAACAATAAAAATAATTAATCAAAAGCAAGGGGCAGATATTGCAATATTCTGTACGTGTAATACCTTTCTATTTGATGAGACAAGTATGTAATGACTGAGTTTGGTCATTGACAAGAAACTTAGTCTAGTTTCTGGTAACTCAGTGCTGTTTTTATTTACATTATATAGTCATTGGGCATATTATTCTCCTTTTTCCTTGCCAATCAGACTATAAAAGTATTCCCATGTAAATGAAGCTTTTTATTTTAATGACTAAAAAGGCAAATCCATTTTAAGAAATGACCTGTAACAAACCCTGTGACCCATCTCATTGTTTTCAGCAGTAAAAGTAAACAAGCAGGGTTTGAAATTCACTCAATAGTAATTTAAATTTAGACATAAATAGGCAAATATTAGTTCAAATCTTACATCCAACCATATTTAATGGTGGAATAAAAGGGAGAGCTGGGTACCATGGATCCACAGCAAGTAGATAAAAGAAGGCAGGATTAAAAATGTTCACTGTGCTATACAAGGAGACATATAATTTAACAAAATTTTATTTAACAAATATTTAGTTTCTACTACATGAAAAGCATTTTGCCAGGAACTAAAGATATAAAGATGAAAAACTAACATCATCCTTGCCCTCCAAGACTTTACAATCTAGTTAACTAATTCCTTGGATAGGATTAGAAATGAATGGAAGAATCCAGTGTGATGCACAGTACTGGTTCTTAGTAGGTACTTGCTAAATGAATACTGATTGACTGTGGAACAATCATTTTGTTAAGATGCATTACTTTGAATTGTATGTAGAATGTCTCCTCATATGTTGTAATATCATATATTCCTCAGAAACTAGTGAGTTTCTCAAAATGTTTTATAAGGGATCTTGACTATACTAACAGTGGTGTCTAGACACCATTACAGCTCATATTTCAAAGCCTGTACAGTCTTCCATGATCTAACCTATCATTTTGACTTCAATCAAAAGTTGTCTGCCTTATCTTGCATTATTCTAATTCTCTGTTTCTCATAAGCTGCCACAAAGTAAAATCATCTATTCAATACATTCATTCAAAGGCATGAAAGTCTGACTTTATCTTTACCATGGATCTTTGCATTTTTACAGTTGGCTTCTGCAGACAATTTCCTATATTAATAGAGTTGAATTTAATGCTGAAATTTGAGGCACAGTCAAATTAGATGGGGTTGCAGATTTTTGGTGTGGGGACCCTTTACTTCATACAGCATGAATAACATTCATTTCTGTCTATATATAAATGTACAATCAGATGTGGAGTTGGATGGGGATATCTCTTCTTCATTTATCTGTTTCAGGAAGAAGTAGGATTTCAAGGTGCTTGGCAGATTCATGAAGAAGTCATTAGGAAGCCTTCTGGGAGAGAGAATACAATTAGTCAATGAGGCTAATGTTATAAACACACAGGGCCTGACATATGGTGGGCACTTAAAAATCCTTGTTGATTGATTGAATAAATTGGAGAAGAGAACATTTCAGAAACTGAATATTTGAGGGGATGGTAAGCTAAAGCACATCAGAATGGATGAGGCTGGAAAGGCTAACAAAAAAGAGATGAGTTGGACCTTTGCATGTGGCATTGAGCAAATCATTCAACCTCTCTGTGACTCATTTGTAAAATGATGGGTTTAGACTGAATGCCCTCTGAAGAAGTTACTTCTAGTTTTAGTCCTATGAACTTTTACGACTTAAAGAGGATTGTAAGAGAACCGCAGAGAAAGTAAAAAGTGGAATGTGCCAACAAATTTGATGAGCAGCAAGAAGGAACAAACTCCCTCAGCCAAAGTGCCTATCTTGCATGATGAGTGAGATGACATTTCAGGAAAAGATTAATTTTTATCTACTTTCTTTACCATCCACTCACACATTTAATATATCTCCTAGGTTTTAAATATAGCACTGTAAATAATAGGATGTCATATATGCAAAGGAATCAGTGATTGCCAAGTGTTCTGCAGAGGTGTGGGAGAATGACAAAGGTTGAATTTACCTGAAAAGGTCTAAAGTTTAGGAAATAGTGATTAGTTCCATTATTTCTTGATATTAGTGAAGCATTTGATACACTGCCTTACAAGTTCTTACTAGAAAAATAAATCCATATTGGCCTGGATGTGAACTACTGTCAAATGGATTTAAAACAGACTGAAGAGACCCTAGGCAAAGGGTAATGATAGCAATAATCATGATAAATGGCAAAGGATTGAGTTAGGAACAGGGTGTGCAGTTAGCTGCTTTTATTTAAGATCTCTTGGTGAAAGAAAGACTGGATAAATGCATGAATAAGTGAGTACACAGCACTCCAAACTGAAAACTTGGGTAGTGAGTAGTATTAGTACAGGTAGCTACTACCTATAATAATCAAAAATCACATCAAAATCTGCATATGTATTTCATAATTAAGAACATTGACTCATTGTCTGTTCTTATCCCAATCAGGATTCATATTTGATTTACATAGATGAGAATTTAAGTTTGGAAATATAGATAGGAGAAAAGAAGTCCAACAAGGGTCCATACTCACCAGGGAGCCGCCTGAAAGGGTCATAAATTTGCAGTCATCACTTATTTTAGCCAGTTCTCACGTAACACTAAATAATCAGAACTAATGATAATTATACAGGTGAAATGGTGACAAGGAATTCTGATTAGTAACCAGATGGTAGATGTGAAAGGCAGCTGTGTTGTGGCAGGAAGAGCACCAGACCAGGGGGAGGATACAAGTTATGTTCTGCCAAGGAATAATGGTAGAAGTACAGATGAATCACTCTCCCTCTCTGGCCCTTAGTTTCCTGATTTGCAAAGTGAGGAAGTTGGCTTGGTGGAGTTCCAATGTCCCCCTCCAGCCTCACATCAAATGTCTTTTATGAAATGATATTGGCGTACTCATGCAAATATGCCAGCTATGACTTCATAATTTGTAATGGTATTCAGCTTGACAATGTTTACACTTGTTAATGACTTCCTTTATGAGTGATAATTGATCTACTTCATTATCATATTAAATCCTTGATCATATGCCATTAGGTTTGATGTAATAAATGATCTGTGTGGTTTCTAGCGTAATGAACTAATTAGACTAATTAAAATCAATATGTGTGCCAATATTATACTTTGAATCCAAATGCTCCCTCTGTCTGTGCTGGCTTTAAACCAGCCACTCAGTAAAACGGATCTAATGCTGATTTATGAGCACTTGAGGAACGTGAGGCAGAATAAATTGCTCATGGTAGTTGAGACAGCATTAGTGAAGTACAAGATACTAAGTGCATTGTAAGGTCAGCCATGAGGGCGTACTTACATATGTAGTTATGTGCCACCTTAAACCCCTCCCTCATATATCAGGCCATCCTGGAGAAATCATTTGGCCCTAGTACTAGGATAATTACTTTGAACATGTACGTATATTTTGCTATAAAAACATAAGGAGGATGAATGTGTCCGGAATATGATGGTTATATAAACATATCTATAGGACTTGACATACTGTAGGATTCTGAGAGGCACTTTGGTGCAGTGAAAGGACTACTTACTAATTGTGGAATTAGGAAGATCTGGACATTTTCTGGCTCTGTAACTCTAGGGTAGTCATTTGGCCTCTCTGAGCCTCAACATCCCCATCTATAAAATGGGATTAATATTTCCATAATGCACAGGATTGTTTGGCTCAAGTGAGGTAATGTTTGTGAAACATTGTGCACCTGTTAAAATGCCCCATAAATGCCAGTTACTATTTTCAACAACTTTATTACTCTTCTGTCTGAATGCTTCAGTGGATAATTTTTATGTAGCTATTCCCGTTGTTGGGAGTGCATTAGAATTCCTAACAACTTAAAACAACACCTCATTTTTGTACTTTTATAGATAAGCTGCTGTTCAACTCTGGAATTAAATAGAAAGTCATGTGTGTTCATTCATTTTTCAGTTGTGTCTAATTCTTTGTGACCCATTTGGGGTTTTCCTGGCAATGATACTAAAGTGGTTTGTCATTTCCTTCTTCAGATTACAGCTGAGGAAACTGAGGCAAACAAATGATTTGCTCAGGGTCACACAGCTAGTAAGGGTCTGAAGCTACATTTGATCTCAGGAAGATGAGTTTTCCTGACTTCAGGTACAGCACACTCAACACTGTGTCAGCTGTTTGCCCAGATAGAAAGTAGATATTATTGTTATTATTCTAAAAAATTAAGAATTAGAATCAGAGACAATCAAAGAATTTTGAATTGAAGAGTCAGAAGATATCACAGAAATCACAGCATCATAGATTTAGAGCTAAAGTGGTCTCAGATGTCATTTAGTTCAATCTTTTTGCTTCATAGGGAAGTCAAAGGAAATTCAACTTATTTAAGTGACTCTTCCCAAGATCACAGAAATGGTATATATCAGAGGTAAGACTTGATCCTATGTCCTTTGATTCCAAATGTCCATATGACTCCAAAAGAATCATTCTACAGTGCCACAGGCCTTTCAGATGATTCAGCACAATTCTTATTTTAGAAGGAGCATCTAGTCATAAATACCCATAAATATGCCCCTCTAGATTTTGCAGAAAGAGAGAGAGACCTCTAAATGATGGGGAGCTCACCATCTCACGAGGCACTCCATTACATTTTGAGAAAATTTGAATAATTAAAATGATTTTCATTATAGAAACCTAACTCTCTGAAATATCCACCTATTGTTCTTATTTCTGTCTGAGGTTAAAAAAAATTCTGAATTCTTCTGTGCTTTACAGCCCTGCAAATGATCTAAGAAAGATCTGATGTCCTTTCTGAAATCATTTCAGCCAAAACATCCCTAGTTCCTAAACAATGCTTGAAAATTTTGGCTTTAAATTCAACTTTTAACCTAGGTCAACCTTTTCAGGATATGCTACAGAGTATCAGTGTTCCTCCTAAAATTTGCATTTTGACAGAAAGTTTCTGCAGACAAATGATTTAATTTAAGAGAAATTAATCTAATGCTAAAATGTCAGGGACAATGACATTTGGCTCCTGAAATTGAACATTATAATGCAGATATGGTCTAACCTGCTTTGAGTATAGGATGACTTTATCCTTCCTCATTCTGGACACTTCATTTCTATGAACTTGCAATAGCTTTTTAAAAAATCCCTGCTATATTACAAGGGTGACTCATTAATAAGGTCATTATCAAAGCCCACTAAATCTCTATTATTTTTTTTCCCACAGAAATCTTGTCTCCATCTCGTCCTCATGCAGTTGGGTTTTGAAACTTGCACGGGACTTAAGATTTCTCCCTTTGAAACTTTATCCTATTAGAATTAGAAAACTGTTGTATTCTGTGGAGAACTTTTTGAATCCCGATTGTCCTCTAATGTATCAGTTATCCTTCTTAGTTCCATATCATCATTGAATTTAATGAAAGATACATTAGTGCAAAGAAATCATTCATTAAAAAAAAAAAAAACTCCAAGAGAACAAAGCCAAGGAAAAGAATTTTGTCACACTCCAAACTTCTTTTCAGGTTGATGTTGATTCATTAATTACTATTCTTTGGGAGAGTCATTCAATGCATTCTAAATTTACCTAATTAAACTAACATCTTTCCATCTTGTCTACAAAGAGTTTGTGGGAGATTGCGAAATGTTTCCATGAATACAGATATGTGATGTTTGCAGCATCCCCTTCTTCTAGTGGGCTAATAACTATTAAATAATCAGCTTAGGCGAATTTAACAGGTTTTTTTCTTTAGGAATTCATTCTGGCTTATGGTGATTACCACTTTGCTCTTAAAATATTCACAAACTATCTGTTTGATAATGAAATTTAGAAATTTCTATGAATTTAAATCAATTTCACCAGTCTATTATTTGAAGAATCTACTTTGTTTTGAAAACTGAGAATTCATTTCATCATTTCTAATCTTGAAGTGTCTCTCCATAGTTTTTAAGAAATTACCAACAGTCCCAATTGTTGGCAGTACCTTGAAATGTATTTCACCTAGGCTTTTTGATGGTAAATCATTGAGGGTTGCTAGGAGCTCTTTTTAACATTTTAGCATCTCCTTGTTTGTCTTGTATACTTATTCCTCATTAGCAATTTTCTCTTTTATACACTCCAATCTGATTATTTTCCTTTTTAGAGAAAACAAACTGGAGTTGAGTGATTATCTTCTTTCCATCACTTATTGTTCTATTTCCCACCTTAACCAATGATCCTATCCCTATTTTGACCTTTTTCTTTTCACCAAAATAGCTTTAAGGATTTTTTTTTAAAATCATCCTTAGTTTTCATTAATAGTTTTAGCTCATGTTGGATTGTATTGTTTCTGATGTTACTTGTATTAAATTAAATTCAACCAAAATTTCTTAAGTGCCTACCATATGTCATTTTCTGCAGAAGATAACCAGGAAATGAAGACAACAACCAAATCATCAATTGCTATCCTCACAGATTAAATTCAACTGTGGGGACATGGGGGAGGATACAACATGGGCACATATAAGTTTGAGACGTCATTATTTTGCACTAAATTTTCCTTCCTTTCTTCCTCCCTCCTTCCCTCCCTCTCTCCTCTCCTTTTTTTGCTCCCTTCCTCTCTCCCTTCCTTCTTACGTCCTGCCTTCTCTCTCTTCCTTCTTTCCTCTCTTCCTTCCTTTCTTCTTTCCATATTTTCCTTCTTTCTTTCTTTCCTCCCTCCTTCCTTCCCTCCCTCTCTCCTTTCCTTTCTTTGCTTCCTCCCTCCCTTCCTTCCTTCTTACGTCCTGCCTTCTCTCTCTTTCTTCTTTCCCTCTTTCTTCCCTTCCCTCTCTCCATCCTTCTCTTCCTTCTTAATTCTTTCTTCTTTTTTCCCTCCCTCCCTCTCTCCCTTCTTTCTTTCCTTCCTTTTCTCCTGTTTCCTATCATTCTCTCTTTTCTTTTGCCCTCTCCCTTTCTCTCCTTCCCTTTCTTCCTCCCTCCAGCTCAGTGCCACTAAGTGTGTAGCTAGAAGTCAGGTCACAAGATTAAACAGTCCTTAGGATGTGCCAAAGTATCTCTCTCACAGGATTAGCTCATTACTATTGAGGAAGGTATGTATCTAAGGGTCAGAGTAAAGAAGTATTATTGGGTTCCCGCTGGCAGGTCAAGGGTAGAAGTTTAATGTCCTTCCAGGAGGGGAAGTGGACATTGTCAGGAAAGTTGGAAATAAGTTTTAGAGTAAAGGGAGGAGGAAGCGAAGTTCTGCTAATTGTCAGTTTCAGGTGGGGGTTTCTAGGCAAACTAACCTCTTCCCTCCATCAGGGTCTGAGCAAATCTTTTGGTTCAAGGTGGGGATGGGGAGAAAAACAGAGACCCCAGTAGGAATTACATAGTATGCATAAATTGATATTTTGTCTTCCTCTCTCCAAATTTGTTATTTATTTATTTTTGACATTCATTACAAAAAAAAATGAATTCCAAAAAATTCCTCTATTTTGTCCCTTCTCACCCCATTGAGAAGAGAAGAAATATATCAGCTCTAAATGTGAAATAATGCAAAACACACTTCTATATTACACAATTTGCAAAAAAAAAAGCAAAAATAAAATAGAGTGAAAAAATTATGCTCTAGCCTACACTCAGACTCTGGGGATGGATATAGCGTATTTCATCATAAGTCCTTCAGAAACTGTCTTAGATCATTGCATTGCTAAGAAAAGCTGTAATTCATGATCAATCACCGTTCAGTATTGCTTTTGCTATGTACCGTGTTCTGGTTCTACTTACTTTACTTTGTATAAGTCTTCTGAGGCTTTTATGAAACCACTATGCTGATTACTTCTTATGATAATATTGTATTAATAAAGAATGTGTTGGGGCAGCTAGGTTGCATAATGATTAGAGCACCAGCCCTGAAGTCAGGAGGACCTGAGTTCATGTTTGTTTGTTTTTTTTTTTATAAAGAAGTTTTTTAAATTAACAGCCTATTATTTTCAAAATATATGCAAAGATAATTTTCAGCATTCATACTTACAAAACCTTATGTTCTAAATTTTTCTCCTCCCTTTCTTCTACTCTCTCTACTGCACAGCAACTAATCCAGTATATATATATATATATATATATATATATATATATATATATAT
>JAJPUD010002642.1:193501-245686 GCA_023553655.1 Myrmecobius fasciatus
CCCCCACCCCTAGATGACAGGTAATCTAATACATGCTAAATAGGATAAATTATATGACAAATACAATACATGTATACATATCTATACAGTTATCTTACTGCACAAGAAACATCAGATCTAGAAAGAGAAGAAGGAAAAAACAACCTAAGAAGGAAAACAAAATGCATGGAAATATTCACAGAAAGCGTTAAAATGCTGTGTGGTGGTTCACTCTCAGTTCCCACAGGCCTCTCTCTGGATGTATATGACTATCTTCATTGCAGAACAACTGGTTTGAATCACATCATTGTTGAAGAGAACCATGTCCATCAAAATTGATCATCGTATAGTCTTGTTACTGTGTATAATGTTCTCCTGGTTCTGCTGATTTCACTCAGCATCAGTTCATACAAATCTCTCCAGGCCTCTCTGAAATCCTCCTGTTGGTCATTTCTTACAGAACAGTAATATTCCATAACATTCATATACCATAATTTATTCAGCCATTCTCCAATTGATGGGCATCTTTTCAATTTCCAGTTTCTTGCCACTACAAAAAGGGCTGCCACAAGCATTCTTGCACATGTGGGTCCCTTTCCCTCCTTTAAAATCTCTTTGGGATATAGGCCCAGTAGAGACACTGCTGGGTCAAAGGGTATGCACTGTTTGATAACTTTTTGAGCATAGCTCCAAATTGCTCTCCAGAATGGTTGGATCCGTTCACAGTTGCACCAACAATGTATCAGTGTCCCAGTTTTCCCACATCCCCTCCAACAGTTATCATTATCATTTCCTGTCATTTTAGCCAATGTGACAGGTGTGTAGCAGTATCTCAGAGTTGTCTTAATTTGCATTTCTCTGATCAATAGTGACTTGGAGCTCCTTTTCATGTGACCGGAAATAGTTTCAATTTTTGCGTCTGAAAATTGTCTATTCATATCTTTTGACCATTTATCCATTGGAGAATGGCTTGAATTCTTATATATTTGAGTCAATTCTCTATATATTTTAGAAATGAGGCCTTTATCAGAACCTTTGGTTGTAAAAATATTTTCCCAGTTTACTGCTACCCTTCTAATCTTGTCTGCATTCATTTTGTTTGTACAAAACCTTTTTAACTTGATATAGTCAAACTTATCTATTTTGTGATTAATGATGACCTCTAGTTCTTCTTTGGTCACAAATTCCTTCCCCCTCCACAGGTCTGAGAGGTAAACCATCCTACATTGTTCTAATTTGTTTATAATATCATTCTTTATGCCTAGAGGACCTGAGTTCAAATCAGGGCTCAGATACTTCCTAGCTGTGTGACCCTGGGCAAATCACTTAACTCCAATTGCCTCAGCAAAAAAAGCAAAAAAAAAAAAAAAAAAAAAAAAAAATTTTTTAAATTTTTTTTTTTTTTTAGCATTTTTTAAAATAATAAAATGATTTTTGTTGTTTTTTATTAATTTGAATAGTTTAACCAAATAGTTTTTTTTTTAACATTGAACTGGTTTTGTATTTTTGGTATAAATCCCACTTGATTACAGTGTTTGATCTTTGTGATATATATTGCTATAATCTACTTGCTGGTATTTTATTAAAATATTTATTAGAAAAATTGGTCTATAGTCCTCTTTTTCTCTTTCTGGCTTTGGTATCATCACCATATTTATGTCATAGAATGAATTTGATAGGTCTCCTTTGCCTATTTTCAAAATAGTTTATATAGTATTAGATTAATTGTTCTTTAAATATATAGTTACAAAAAATTTGATCTACAAACACAGAACACAAGAGAAACAAAAAGGTAAAAAGAAAAAAAAAACTCTTGAGAACTATATGTAATGGATACTTATAGAATGAGGGTTGATTTTATTATTTTATTATTACATTATGATTATTATGATATGATTATTGTGATTTTATGATTATTATGATATAATAATCTGAAAAAGAAATTAGAGTTAGAAAAGGGATAACACTGGAAGAAGAGGGAAAGTAGGTAAAATAAGGGAAATCACATCACATGTAGAGGCAAAGAAAACCTATAATGATTGAGGGGGAAAAAGGGAGGGGAATGAGAATTGTATTAATCTTCATCTCATCAGATTTGGCTCTGAGGGAATAATAGACGTATTGAGTATCAAAAAGAAACTTGTCCTATCTTATAAGGAAACAGGAAGGAAAGGGGGAAAAGATAGGGAATAGACTTAAAGAAGGGAAAACAAAAGAATTAAGGGAAAGGTGTAAAAAAGGGGGTGGGGCTCTAAAGGGGAAGGATTATAAATATATGGTTACATTCACTTTTGAATCATCTGATTCTGGTGATTTTTTTTTTTATGGAGCTCATTTGTGGCTTGTTCAATATCTTATTTTGAAGATAAGGTTGTCTAATTATTACTTTTTTGTTAATCTGTGGAATATATATTTTTGTAAATATTCATCTATTTCACCTAGAATTTCAGGTTTAATAGCATAAAATTGAGCAAAATAGCTTAATATCTTCTAATACATGTTTTAATTTCATTTTATTTGGTGGTGCATTCACCTTGCTTTTTTCCTACTGGTAAATCTGATTTCTTTTTTTCTCTTTTCAAATCAAATTAAACAATGGTTTAACCTTTTTTTTTGGTTTTCCCCCAATAAAAATCAGCTCTTAATTTTATACTAGTTTAATTTTCTTTTATTTTACTTTAAATTTTGTTAATTTTTCAGGATTTCCAGTTTGATGTTTAATCAGGAATTTTTTACCCTAATTTTTCCCCTATCTGTTTTTTTTTTACTTGAATGCTTATTTTATTGATTTGCTCTTTCTCTTTTTTAATTGTTGTATTTAGAGACATAGAATTTCCCTTATGTATTACTTTGGTTGCATTCAGCAAAATTTATATGTTGTTTCATTGTTATCATTCTTTTAGTGAAATTGATTATTCTTTGATCTACTAATTCTTTATGATTAGATTTTTAGTTTCCAATTAATTTTAACCTGTATTTTCATGGTCTTTTATTGAATGTAATTTTTATTACCTTATGGTGTGAAAAGGATGCAATTAATATTTCTCTTTTTCTGCATTTGGTTGTGCGTTTTTTTTGCCTTAATATGTGGTCAGTTTTTGTGCAGATTTTATATACAGCTGAAAAAAGCTAAACTCCTTTCTGTTCCCATTCAATTCTCCCCAGAAGTCTCCCTGAAAAACCTATATATTTATCTCCTTAACTTCTTTCTTATTCGTTTTCTTATTAGATTCATCTAGTTCTGAGAGGGGAAAGTTTACTTCACTAGTAAAGTTTTACTTTCTACTTCCTCATAACTCATTTAACTATTTTTTTTAAGAATTTAGATTTTTTTTTCAATGGTGGCAAAGAATTGGCAATTGAGAAGATGTCATCAACTGGGGAATGGTGTGATTGTGATGGAATACTATTGTGCTGTTATATGAAATGATGAGCAGGATGCTCTCAGAAAAACCTGAAAAGACTTAGATGCACTAATGCAAAAAGAAGTGAGTAAAATTAGGAGACCAAAGTATAGAGTCAGAGCAATATTATGACAATTGTAAATGACTTAGCTATTCTCAGCAATGCAATGATCTAAGACAATACTGAAGGACTTATAATAAAGAATACTATATATCTCCAGATAAACAACTGATTATGAAAGCAGATTGGGGCAAATTTTATTTTAAACTTTAATTTTTGAGTTTTTTTTGTCTTTTTTCCCCCACAACTTGACTAATATAGAAATATATTTTGTGTCAAAACACATGTATAATCTTTATCAAATTGTTTCATTTCTCAAGAAGAAGTTAGGTGAGGAAGAAAATTTGGAACTCAAAATTTGATTGCTTAAAAATAAACTGTTAAATAAAAATTTTAAAATTTGATGCTATATATTTGATATTGATATCACTTCACTGTTTATGCTATATATATATATGTATATATATATATATATTTTTTTTTAGCAAAATGTAATTTCCCTAGATAGCTTTTTTAGGTCATGTTTTGTTTTTGCTTTGTCTAAGATCATGATTACTACCCCTTCCTTTTTCTCCTTGACTGAAGCATAATACATTCTGCTCTGGCCCATTATTTTTACTCTCTGTTTCAAGTATGTTTCTTGTAAACAACATTTTGTTGGATTCTGGTTTGGAATCTATTATGTTATTCATTTCTGTTTTGTGGGTGAGTTCATCCTGTTCACATTCACAGTTATGATTACTAACTGTATATTTTTATCCATCCTGCTTTTTCCTGTTTCTCTTTCTCTCTCTTTTTCACCCTATTCCTACTAAGTAATCTGTTTTGTTTCTGATGACTGCCTCCCTTAATCCACTGTCTTTTCTATTACCCTTCTCTTCTGTATCAACTTCCCCTCCTACTTCTCTGTTGGCTGGATTAGATTTTTATATCCAAGTGACTATGTATGTTATTCTCTCTTTGAACCAATTCTCATCAGAGTGAAATTAAAGTATACCCTCCCTCCACTCCTATTTTCCTTTCCATTATAAAAATTCTTCCTTTTGTGCCTCTTTTATATGAGATAATTACCCCATTCTTAAGTTGATTTTTAGTATTATTTTAAGGTTGTTTGGAGGGAAATGTTGGGAAAGTTCAGGTGAATTGCTGCTTGTAATCTACCTCCTTGGCTCTATTTCTTTCCAAGATTCTCAAGGATTATTTCTAACTTGGCAAATGGTTTCTCTTAGTGATCAGTTAGGCACAAAATAGCAGTTCCTCTTATCATTTCTTCTATCCTTTAAAGAATGAAATTATCAACACAAGTCAAAAATGTATCGGCTGTTCTGCTTTTAGTTTAGAGAAGTTTGCCTAGAAGTTCCCCATGATTATTCTAGAATGCCTGTATGTCTTCTTTCTTCTGGGACTTATCATATATTTCATCCTTTTGTCCTGATGACCACATAGCTTTTAAGTAACAAGTGTTCTCTTGACTTCCCATTTAGTGTTCCTCCCATGATGCCATATTGCCTTTTCCATAAATATACAGTATGGAATTAATCATAAACTTTAATTTGCCAATTGTGAAAGTATATTCCTGAAAATTTTCTTCCCCCCCCTCAAGCACTTGGTGGAAATTTTTGGCCCAAACTAAAATTTAACAAGGAAAATGAAACTTTGTAACTACTAATATTGACCTAGGTCATCAGTTCTTGTTCTGCACAAGAACTCATAGCTACTACCAATACATTCAAAAGTTTGAATCACATTATGATTTTTCTTAAAAGTCTTACATTTTTTTGTTTTTTTTTTACTATTGCTCTGTTGACTTAAGTTCAGAAAAGTAGTTTATGTTGTCACTTGGCTCATAATTTGAGGAGATTTTTCTTGGCAGTTTGCTTATGAGCTTAGCCAACGTATCAGGGAGTATCAGAGCAAACATAACTTTTCATAGTGCTGTCTAATTTTTTTTCTTCCATTTCTTAGGTACCGAATTTTCCTTTCTTAGGTACTCAATTTTAATTTTTCTAATTGACATGATAGATTGGATATAGAAATAATGATAACATATATAATAATTGCTTTAAGGAAAGTATAAACAAAGTTCTGGGTGATCAAACCATTTTGATAACTATTTCATCTTAGTCTTTAGTGGGATCTTATAGGATCCCAGGATCCTATACCCTTGCAGCCTGGAAATAGTGCCTCCATAGTCATACCTACTAAAGACCCATAAAGAAAGTTCTTGTCATCAAAGTCCTTAGCATTGTTACATGATTCAACATCAAAAACAGATGGAGTTTCATCAACTGCATTTAAGAAAATATATCACAATTTGACTTGTTGACAAATTTTAAAATTACTGGGTCTGTCCATCTAATCTGAAGTTGACCCCCCTATAAATATTGTGTTCCTTTATTAGAATATAAGTTCCTTGAAAACCAGAATTATTTTTTTTATTTGTGCTCTTAGGACTTAGGATCCAAACATGTATATTGTATGTATCAACTAATGCTTTCTCATTGCATCATTTATAGAAATACAAAACATGGAGAAGTTATTTTGGTCTTATGATATTAGGAAAGGCATCTTAAAGGGGGTATTATTTGAGGTAGTAACTTCCCTAGATCTTCAACTTAGAACTGGTTTTTCTTCTAAGTTCATTTGTTAATCAGATATTTAACTTGAGAAGTCTTTTTTTCCTCCTAAAATTAATATTATATATAATGGTTAGCTTCTCAGTCTAGCCCTCAGAAATCTAATTATTCCAATACATTCTTAGATTATTTTCATTTTTCTAGGATCTAGGATTTTGTGGGTGAATTGTTTTCTCCACCAATGCAGACTGTAGCAGAGTGTGAGCTGGCTCTATAGTTGAGGACCTGGTTTCATAGTTTACCTTGATGCTTAATATCTGGATAACTTTGACTAATCATTTAATCTCTGTTTCCAATTTTCCAGTCTATAAAATAAAGGGGTAGGGCTACATGACTTTTAAAATTGCTTCTAAAACTATAGTCTCTGGTCTTCTAGTGTCTATGAGTTACTGTACTATACAATACTGTGTACTATTTCACTATGCTGAATTCTTTTGAAGTGATGAATCTATAAGAACTTAGCTAGCCTAGTTCTTGAATGAAAGTCTGTTACTTTACCTGTACTTTCAGTTTATTTGAATCTGCCAGAGCTAATTTTCCTTTGTCGGTCTTTGAGAACCTAAAATCACCTTCACTTTATGATGATATAGTAGAGTAGACCTTAATGTAGAACTGAATTATAATATGGATATTATTACTCCAAATTCTGGGTCTTGGGAGTAGGATCTGACACACAAAAAAGGAAGAGGAGGAACATAATTTTCATTTCCTTTTTTAGGTGCAAAAGCAGTTGGGCAACATTTTAAAATAACTGATTTGTCTTTGGCGTCTGTTCCCACTTCCAGGCTACTAGTGCCCTTACTCAAAGGGCTCAAAGTACTTCATTGAAGCACCCTATCCAAGCTTATTTCCATATGCTTCAAAATATTCCACTCTTAAAAATGATTTTTCTATTCTCCCAAACCCTGTCAAAACTCCCTCATTGTAATTGATATTAGCTAGTCATTAGGAGGAAGAGAGCAATCTGAAAGAATTTATTATCTGATGTTCTAGATGTATTGGCATTTCCAAGGGGAAGGGTAGTTAACTCACATGAATCTCTATTGTAGCAAACTGTGAAAAAAAATTGGACAGTATTTCCTTCTTTATTGTTTTTATTTTTATTCTTTCACTTCTCAGTCTACTTGTTTAAATTCTTCAGTGATTCATAGTCTTATCAATGAGAATGCTCCCTCCATATGGATAGATTGCAATTAATACACAGCCTTCTCTTTCTGTATGATTCTTGACCATATTACATGTTAGATATTCTACAGAAGATCTCTCTAATGTATTGGAAGCTTTAAAGTTTTTCTACATTGTATGGGTACTAGTATAACATGCAGGCAGTCCATCTGGAAACTCCCATTGCTTGACTGGCTTACCTTTTCTAATAATTTCATTTACACTCTACTTCTTGCATATAGCTAATCATTGGAAATGTGCTATAGATTTTTATATCTGTCATGCGTTTTTCCTTTGCCCTTTGGTTCACCCACAACTTTAATTTAGTTTGGAAATTGTGTTATTCCAAGATTGCAACCATATAGCTTCCCTAGGAGAACACTGATGTGAAAAAAGATGGGTTTTTGCTTCCAAGAGCAGCTTGGGATCATTAAAATCACTGCACAACCTCCCATATGCAATCCAGAACCCACAGATTATCACAAACTCCCAATTTTTATTTTTTTCATAATAGCTCTGAACCACAATGGGGGCTTGTGAATTTGGGTGGGATCTGGGCAGGGTAAGATGTTTATATGTAGGTTCTTTGTACAATAAGTCAGAGATTGCCTACAACAATAAAAGCAGATGCTTAGCAGCATACCTTCATCCCATCTGCCATATGGTACCTTATTTTTCTCCCTGGGAAGGTTTTACTCTGCATGCATTTCTCTCCTTATAAGCTAAACTAGTAATATATTTCATATGGCATATTTAATTTTGTTGGGCAATAAAACAAAAACTGGTATTTAGGTAAAAATGAAAAATGAATCCTGAGAGTATTAGCAGAGCCAATGAATAAAGAAGAAAATGAGAACAATGATTGTGAAACACAATAAGTCCAGGTCTGCACAGCAGGTCGTTCCCCATCCCTCACCTCCCAAATATTTTGCTTAGAATTTGCATAAATTTCTCATTTATTTTTGTACATGTTTTATCCACCTAATAAAATGTAAAATCCTTCAAGTCAGTGATTGTTATCATTTGTGTATGTGTGTTTTTGAATGTGTCCATATTCCCAAATCATAACACAGTACCTTATATATTGTAAGCACCTAAGGAATATACATATATATATATATATACATGCATATATGTACATATATAAGCATCTAATATATATATATTTCCAGAGTTTTTTTTTTCCCTTTAGAATGAAAGCTACCTGAAGGTAGGCACTATTTAGTTTTAGTCTTTGCATAACCAATATCTAACAGAATTTTTGGTATAGCTAAAAAAAACAACAGCATAAAATTTCAGCTATCTAACTCTGGGCAAGCAAATATAATATTTACAAATAAATATAACAAAGACAACTTCTCAAAGATCTACTTTTTCAATAGGATGATTGGCTTTCCCTGATATCTACATCTTTCTAAGGCATATGAACTGAGATGACATCATTGAATCATAATCCAGGATGTGAACAATGAAATTTCACATAAAAATGCTATATTTCTTTTCAGACCAAGAATGAAATTCTAGAGTAATGCCTATCTTTATAATGTTGTTGGGTTAATCAATTCAATATTTATTTCATTTTTTAAATATAGCAGTTCATTTTAAAAGCCACACTTTAAGACTTTTCACCCCTTAGGACTGTGTCTTCTATGGACAGACTTACATTCTTAAAATTTATTCCTAGGGGAAGCTTTAAAATGTTCTTCACTGAGCTCTTATTTCCCAGCATCCTTAACATGTCATTTTACACACAGCATTTTAGTTTAATCTTTATATTTTCTAGCTGAAAGCCCTACTCTGAATAAAGTATTTAGTGTCCCGATTTTAGTATATTTCCCCCCTAAAGGCAAAGCACTACTTTACAAAAAGGAGAATAAAGTATAAACGTTTTATTCTATGGCATTTTTGTTGTCGTTGTTAAACTAGATTACAGAGTTGACCTGTTTTGTTAATGGGTCTTTATTCTAATTTTATTTTTACAAGTGGCTATCTTGTATCCATAAATGACATTTCATGAGTTTTAAAAAATATTCATGATATTTAATTGAATCTTACTGAGGTTAACACATGTTTACATGAAAAATATCATTTTAGATTTCATCTATATTTATTAGATATAAGGTAGAAAGCTGGAAAACAGTTTTTCTTTCAACAATTCAATCCTCAGAGTCATGTAATTTTTTTTTGAAGGGCATCTGGACTTATGATTTCATTGATATAGCTAATTCTCGTTATGGACTTCCTTCAGCAATGCAAATACCCAGTTGTGTCTATAACTTATGGTCTTAGAGAGTTGTTTGTACTATTTCTAGCCATTACTGGACATATCCAATAACTGGATATTTTCCAACATAGATTCTCTGACCTTGTCCAGTCAGATTCTTTACTATGCCTACACATACATTTTACTTATTACCTTTCTTTTGCTTGAAACGCCTACCTAACCCCTCCTTACTGATACCCATCATTTTAAGACCTAAATCAAGGCATAGAATTCTAAGAAGCTGACTGAGAATGTCTCTCAGCACTGATATCATCATGATGTGTGTGTGTGTGTGTGTGTATTTGTGTGGTAAGTATGTGTATCTTTAACTTTTATTACATGTTCTTCTGTTTTATTAGACTCTATACTGTCTTGTGTGAATCTTGCTTTGCTAATTAAACATGTAAACTCTTAAGAGTAGTGGTCATAATATCTGATATCTTCTGCCATATGATAGCATTCAATACATTACAATAAGCATTTAACAAATAATTAATGAATGAAGTTAACATTAAAATGGAAATACCAATAAAATAACATAAAAACATGTCATTTCTTATTGTATTTTATTTTTTTCTTTATTAAAGTTTTTTATTTGCAAAACATATGTATGGATAATTCTTCAACATTGACCCTAACAAAGCTTTCTGTTACAAATTTTCCCCCCCTAGTCCCCATCCCTCCCCTAGATGGCAGGATATCCACTACATGTTAATTATGTTAAAATACTTGACAAATCGAATATATGTATACATATTTCCACACTTATCATTGTTGTGCAAAAAACAATTGTATCTACAAGAAAAAAAACTAGAGAAAGGAAACACAATGCAAGCAAACATCAATAGAGAGCATGAAAATGTTATGTTGTGGTCCACATTTCATATCCTTCTCTCTGGGTGTATATGGCTTTCTTCACTGAACAATTGGAACTGGTTTGAAACATTTCTTTGTTGCAGAGAGCCATGTCCATCAGAATTGATCATTGTATAGTCTTGTTGTTGCCGTGTATAATGATCTCCTGGTTCTGCTCACTTCACTCAGCATCAGTTCATGCAAGTCTCTCCAGGCCTCTCTTAAATCATCCTGCTGGTCATTTCTTATAGAACAACAATATTCCATAACATTAATATACCATAATTTATTCAGCCATCCTCCAATTGATGGGCATCCTTTCAATTTCCAGTTTCTTGCCACTACAAAAAGGGCTGCCACAAACACTCTTGCACATGTGGGTCCCTTTCCCTCCTTTAAGATCTCTTTGGGATATCAGCCCAATAGAAACAATGCTGGGTCAAAGGGTATGCACAGTTTGATAACTTTTTGAGCATAGTTCCAAATTGCTCTCCAGAATGGCTGGATCCGTTCACAGCTCCACCAATAATGTATCAGTGTCCCAGTTTTCCCACATCCCCTCCAACATTCGTCATTATCATTTCCTGTCATTTTAACCAATGTGACAGGTGTGTAGTGGTACCTCAGAGTTGTCTTAATTTGCATTTCTCTGATAAGTAGTGATTTGGAGCACCTTAAAACATGTCATTTCTTATTGAATTTTTTATTTAGTCTACACTTATGCTATCTTGCATTATTGATAATGATTCCATATTATAATTGAAAATTCCCTATTAAAAAGTTATCCTGGACAGAAAGTTAGGTTGTTTTTAAAAGTGAAAATAAAGACCAATGATCAATATCTAGAGCTTCAGGAAGTCATGAATAACTTGTTTTTATTTCATTATCAGTTATAATTTCAACCACACATTGCATCATTGTACCCTTGAAAATACAGTAGGGTCATATATTTATAACTGGAACCAGGTCTGTCCCTCTCATTTTACGGAAGAGAGAACTGAGACTCAAAGTGACCTGCATAGGATCATACAACTAGTCATTCAGGATTCAAAGCTTCGTTCTTCTGGCTCGGAATTCAATATAGATCTACTCTACCATGTTGAGAATCTTTACAGGAATGGTTTAGTTTTCTCCTGGATTATGACAAAGTTTCTATTAGTGTGACAAGCTATTTCATAATAACTAAGTAATATACAGCTAAATTTCTAGTGGATCAGCTAGATAGTACAGTAGATAGAGTTCTAGGCCTGGAGTATGGAAAACTCCTCTTCCTGAGTTTAAATATGACCTCACATATTTATTGGCTATGTGACCCCAGGCAAGTTATTTAATACTGTTTGCCTCAATTTCCTCATTTATAAAATGAGCTGCAGAAGGAAATGACAAACCACTCCAATAATTTTCTCAGGAGAACCCTAAATGGTATCATGATGCGTTAGATGTGACTGAACAAGTAGAATGACAATTTCATTTTCTTTTTTTCTTTTTGGTGCTTGGATTTTCCTTGATGAGTTTATCTGAATATATATAGAAAATATAGTATTGGATGTGTCTGGAGAGGAGGCTGCCAGAAGTAAAAAAAAGGTAGCACTTCTCTAAAGCTCTTATAACCTATTAAATGATGGGAGTAGTAGGGGTGGGAGTTTCCTTAATCAAAGTCTGCCCCTGGTGATGTTTTGGGGTCCATCATCTTTGAAATGGTTTGTAATTCACAGAGACACATGGAGATCAACTAGGAGTTGCTACATTAACTTAGGAAAATGAAGCATCTTTCCCTAAGCTAAAGGCCAGTGTCCCTTTCCATAGTCAGGGAGCCAGAGCACATGTTCTGTAGGATCATCCCCTGCTCTACATATGAAGGACATTATACAAAGATTCTCCCAGAGACAACATGACATAATGTCTGCAGAGCTTAGACCTAGGGTCAAGTTTTTCCTTTGCTTCATACTAACTACATGATCATGGGCAAATCACTTAACTTTTTGGTATCCTAGAAAACTGTTAAAGATATACATTGAAAGGGTTATTAGTCTGCATTGAGAGAGAGTTTCTTCTTCAGGAGTTCTAATGAAATCACATGTCTGGATATTTCTCACATCTCCCAAAAAATACTCCTTGAAAACATGGAGAGGGATAGGAACAGGGGATAGAGCCTAGATTTGTTATTTTATTAGCATACTTAATTCCACTTCAAGGAAACTCTCTCTATCAGTGCAGGTTGCTACCCTCCCTACAACTTTCAGTTGAGAGCTGCCTAGAGTGCAGATTAAAGTAACTTGCCCAATAATATAGAATGCTTAAAATGGAAGCTGCTCAGTTCTATAGAGACAAGTGAAAAGTTCAGTGATTTTGTTTATTATGGTTGTCTTTTACTGGCTTGTATTGAATTATAGACATATTGTGTTTATTTATGTTATGATTATTAGTATCATTATTTTTAATTTGTGTCTCACTGCTTGCAGACTTCCACTTGATTGGTACAGTATGACAACAGGTAATAGATACAATAGCAGTAAAACAGTCATCATCACTGCTGGGACTAGAAACCCCTCCTCTTTGCTTTTTTTAGCCTTCCTCAGCTGGGAAGTTTTGACATCTGCTGGTTTGGGACATGGCTGAGCAGCTGTCAGCAGTGGGGTAGCTGCTTTCAGCAGCAGTTGGGATGGCAGGGTGCCAGCTTGTACCATCTGTGCGTCTGACATTTCATTCTAATTAACAGTAGGGTTAATTGTTCTGGCAGGCTCAAATGCAGTGTCTAACATTACCCAGGGGAAACATGTACAAGTGCAGGAGTGGCAGGGAGCTGGGGACAGCCTTGCTAACAAACCTATCGAGGGAGAATGGTTAACGACGACCAATGATTTTACTAGCTGGCCACATGCAATAAGGCTGAGGTATTTTTTTTTTTATTCTGATGAATTATGCCAAGCCTGTAATGATGTAGAAGGAATCAAGCTTAGAAAGGCTGAGACTGCTGCCTTGGGGCAATTTGCATGTTATTACTGCATATTCATACCTAATTGTGTTAGGCTTTGCTAATAGAGCAGAATGACATTATGAAAAATCGAGCAACTGCTTTATAGCCAACAAAGCCAGTGTTTTTTCCCGACACTATGAGTGCTGAATGATCATTTAGGCATTTAGTTGCTCAATATGACAAGCCTACCATTTGTTAGCTTGACATATTATAATTTATAAAGCGGTATTCTAATTTTACTTTTAGTTTATTCTCCTCATTTTATACAATATTCATGATAGCAATTTGAATGGGGGATATTCATAGCTATTGTGAGGAGTTGTGATTCAAATAAAACTATATTTTGGATGAAGCATTGCCATTGTTTTATGATGTATTAATTTTAATGTTTAAATAGCTTTTTCATATGTTAATAGAACATAAACCAAGAGTTGATGAGAAGTCCTTATTACAGTGGTGTTCATTCATGCCTCTCTAGTTAATGTCTCCACATTTTCGTTCTGTGCAAACCCATTTTTAGGGTGGCTTTGGACAAAGAAGCCGTCAGGTGGTATGGAGCCAAAAGTCTGCTTTTTCACAAAAGTACCTACGTACATCACAAAACTTAGTAGCCAATTCTGTCTTCTGACTAGATAATATGCTTAGGAAATTTAAAGCACTATGATACATTTTCACATTATCCTACAATACCCTTTTCAGATCTTTTCATGGAATCTTAGAGAAGACAAAGAAGTAGATGATGTAGCTTTGGAAATCTTCGTTTAAATAATGTCAAAGTGTGTCTTCATTTTAATTCTCTTTCAGTCATGGAAGGTCAGAATTATGTCCTTAATTTACCCCTATATATAGTATGTCAATTCTGGGTTTCTTTTTTTCTTTTCCAGATCTTCGAGTCTCTTCCCTGATGCATTTAGCATGTGCTGTAAATCTAGACATAGAAAAGTCAGAGATGTAATTTGTTGACTGGGAATGATGTTTCAAGAACTTGGGGAACTAAATTCCAAGTTTTGGGCATAAGGGAATCATACCTTATTTTCTAATTCTTTTAATAGTCTTTGGCCCCAATAGGGAATAGTGGGTAGAGGACTAGTTTTAGAGTCAGGAAACTTAAATTTTAGTGCCATCTTTGACACATACTGACTGTATGAATTTGGTTAAAATCCTCCACCTTTCACTGCTCTAAGCATTTCTTTATGACTATAAGCTACTAACCTGAATCAGAAGGAGTTTCCTAAATTGAGAATTTCCTTTACTAGTGAAATTATAGGTTCAGCCCTATCTCTGGATATGCTATACAAACAATCCAGTACTAAAAGCAATTATTAATTGCCTACTATATGCCAGAAACTGTGTTTGATATAGGTGATACAAAGACAAAAATAAGACAGTCCTTTTTTGTTTGTTCTTGTCTAAAGACTTTATTCTATGTGTTATGTGTACCGGAATAGATGAGTTAAAAAAAATGACACATCCTCTTCCCCCTGCCCCTGCTGTTATTCTTTTACTTTAAGTTTTTTTTGTTTAAAATGGATTTATTTTACAAAATAAAATGTTGTTGGTTGAAAAATATATAGCTTAGAAGCTTCTCTAACTAGTACTTAAATGTTCAAGGCATGGAATTATAGAAATGCTACATTTTTGTAACTTAATTATGTAGTAAAATATTGGAGGATTCTAATCCAAACACAGATGATATGGCTTGGTTAATTTATGAGAGGCAACTAAAATTATGGTTATTGGTTGGCAATTTCATGACTTCAGACAGAGAAATGTAGTGCCAACTTAAGCTTTGTTCTTTTTGTGGATAGTGCTAACTCAGATGATATAATGAAAACCTTTGTTAAGGATCTGAAGGCATAGCACTCTGCCAAAATGTTTTGGATTGTGTTCAGGATAATTTTTTTTTTATCGCAGCTTTATGTTAAATTTTTTTTATGAGATATCATGCTAAACTTTGCTATGATATAGTTTTCAGGGTCCAAACCACTAGGCTGTGGTTTAGTTGAGATTCCATTATAATAGAGTTTCATCTGTACATTTCCCAGTTTCCTATATATATAGTCAGACCCTATAAAGGTAAAATAAGACCACTCTGTTTTCAGAATAGTAAGAAATTTAGGGGATTATAGATGGAGCTGCACAAGACTGAAAACTAAGCATGCGGCTTCATTGTGTAATGATTTCTTTTTTAAAAGATCAAGAGTAATAATCACAGTTGTTTTTCATTCTTCAAATTAAATAAGTCCAAACTTAACTTAACATTTTCGTTTACACAGCATTAAGAGTAATGTTGTTGAACTTCTTTAAGAAATAAAAAATATAAAAAATATTAGCAGATATAAATTTTATCTAAATTATGCTAACTCAGTTAGCCTTTGGCTGGTAATATTGATTAGATATAATGTCTTATTTTGTGTATCTTTCCATCATGACAGGAAAATGTCATGATGCCATTTATCAGAAAGACACAAACTAGTTGAAAGAGTAGCACTCTACTAATATTTCAGTTGTAATTCTTAGATGTGCATGTGTGTGTGTGTGTGCATGTATGCATTTATATATATATATATATCTGCATATACACATATACAAACATTTTTCCATTGTCCTATAATCATTATTATCTGAAGGCATGTTTCTGTGTTGGATGTTATGTTATACAATAGAAGGGTCAACAAATAGTCTCATGTATTCTAGAAGGTTTCTGTTCAGTTTAATAAAGATATATTGCTTAGTATTTGTGGCATGTAGGCAATATTGCTTAATGAAAAGAGTGCTGGACTTTGAGTCAAGAAAGATCTGTATTCAAATCCCACATCTAACAGTTATTAGTAAAAGCTTTCATAGAGCACAGATTAGATGTACAGACACCACATTTGAGGCATTCCCATTGATTCATTCTCATCTCCTCAGGTCAAAACCTATAGCAATATTTTCCCATAGTGTTCCATATTGGCATTCCCAGCCCATGCTTTAAACTGCCTATGTTTATTAATGTAGCCAGTTCATTGGGCCCACTCTACAAAAGAGGGGCTAACTGCATCTTACCTTCAAGGTTCAAGTAATACAGGAAGATTTGGAGTGCCTTTTTCTAATATTCTTGTTCTGAATCATGGTTTCAGGGCTTTCTTCCCTCAGTTATATTCCAACAATGAGGTAAATGTGTGTGTGTGTATATACATATGTATACATATGTATATAGTGGAAATGTAATGGAGTAGGGGAGGTTGTTTGTATAAGAGAACAGATTTACTAAATTCAGATGTTAATTGTTTCCAGGTTTATGTGAAAAAAAAAAGAGTTTTAATGGTGATTTAAGACCAATGAGTAGTTATTGTCCAGGCTTGTGTATAAGATTATTTTTGTGCATGGAAAGAATTAAATGGTATTTCTGACACACCAACCTTTGAGATTCTATGATGTTCATAAGTTGATTCAGCACGCATTTATTAGTGCCTACTATGTGTCAGAAAAGGGGAATAAGGATTTTGAGAATAAAGTGCATTAAACATAGCACCAGCTTTGGAGCTACTCCCCCAGATTGTACATTTTGTTCCTTTTTTTTTTTTGAGGTCCCCAAAGGATGCTTGCTACTCGTATTCTCTCAGAGTTCTAAGGATAATTGCAAAACTTGAACTTCTGAATCACCACTTGTGCTACCTAGCAATAATCAACTAATTCACTTCATTAGCTTTTTTTTTTTTTTTTTTTTTTGCTGAGGCAATTGGGGTAAAGTGACTTGCCCAGGGTCACCCAGCTAGGAAGCATTAAGTGTCTTAGGCTAGATTTGAACTCAGGTCTTCCTCACTTCAGGGCTGGTGCTCTATCCACTGTGCCACCTAGCCACTCCCCTATATTAGCTTTTAAGAAAGAATTTACTAATGAACACGACTTTTTCTTGCATCACATATATCATCAATGTTCTCAAAAGTTGTATTTCTCTTTTTTCTATTGACAATCATGCCTTGCCTAATCCATTGGTTACTTACAGTACCTGTCAGGTCTAACTGAAGGAAAGCCCTGAGACCATGCTCATGTACTGTATCTATGTGTCGACTCATGTATTGTAACAACAATCAACCAGTTGACAAAATCAGCTTTTTTTTTGTGAGGCAATTGGAATTAAGTGACTTACCTAGGATCACACAGCTCGTAAATATTAAGTATCTGAGGCCAGATTTGAACTCAGGAATTTCTGCTTTCAGAGCTAGCACTCTATGTACTGTGCCATCTAGCTGGCCCTCTATTAGCTTTTAAGAAAGGACTTGCTAAGCTGTTTTAGCAAGAATGGTTGATACAAAACATCACTTCCAAATCAGGTTCGTATTATTCCCTTGCACATAAATAATTCCTGAAGCCTAGTGGTTCAAACTTAGTTCCCTGGTACTGAGCCCTTTGCGACTGCTGCTATTTTCTTTCTCCCATTTGCTTAGGGCCAATATCAAATGTTGCCTTTTAACTTCTTTACATGCTGATACTTAACAAAGTTACTGCCTAAATGTTCAATTCAATCACCAAATCAAGGTAGCACACACCAAAGAGAGAAAGGTAATAATGTATTCACAGATTCTTTTGTCTCAGTTGGAGATAGAGCAAGCTCTCATTCAACCTTTCTCAGGAAAGGCAACTTAAGGTAGTCCTGCTTCCTAGCAGCCAGAATGAAAAATAGAGAGAAATGAGTAGATTACATACTTTTGCATGCATACTGAGTTCTGGCTCATCAACCCCAGAATAATCTATTATTTTGGCTTTAGAGTCAATAAGAAGACTTTTCATAATATAATATTAATAATAGCCAATTAGAAGGCTTTTCATCTTTCATCCCTAACCCTCATCAAGCTACCACTTATTTCCATGCACTTGTTTGAAGGGGAACCAGACAGGGAATAATTGTGCATTCTTTAAGAACTAACCATTTCAGCCATGTTATATATACCTTTAATTTTTTGTTGGACTAGTATAATTTAATGCAAATATCTTTGAGCAATGAACTATATGCTTTTTTTGTTGTATCACACACATTATGTGTGTTTTGATGCAGCACATATTAGCTTTCTTTGTTCTTGAAATCAGAATCTAACCCTTAATCACTTCCGACATCTACTTCCTTTGCTCCATTTCACAGGCTGCTGAATGGAACTGGAGAAAATCATAAAATTCTGCTGATTGAGACCACTACAAATTTTATGTTACCTATTTTCACCAGGATCCTCATTGTGGCAAGGCAAATCTGTTTGTTCTTCCCTAATTGATTCTCTGAACATGTAAGCTTTCCCAAAATGTCTTTTCCTCTTCAAGTCTTCCATGATACTCTGTTCCCATTTTCTCAGTTGAGGCTTTAACCTTTTGCTTCACTTGGAAAAAAGAGAACATTTCTGAAAAGTTCTCATTTTGCTTTTCCTCTTCATCTCACATACATCATTAGCTTCCATAAGTTCAACTCTCATGTCTATGCTGATAATTTCCAGATTTATTTATACAGCTGTAGTCTCTCACTTTAGTTTCTTTACAGCTTTGACTACCTATTGGACATTTCAAGCTGGTTGTCCCAATAGGCACTTCAATATGTTCAAAAACAGAGCTCATAATCTTTTCTTCCAAAACCCCACTCCTCTTCCGACCTTCCCTTTTTGTGTGAAGGGCACCATTATTCTACCAGTGACAGGTTTATAACTTTGGTGTCTTCCCTACTTTGTGGCTGATGTTCAGTTATTTTCAATCATGTCTAATTCTTTGTGATCCTATTTGGAATTTTATTGACAAAGATGCTGAAGTGGTTTGCCATTTCCTTCTCCAGGCAAATAGGGTTAAGGGACTTGCCCAGTCTCACAAGCTAGTAAGAAGATGAGTCTTCCTGACTTTTGGCTTATCACTCCATCCACTGTATGCCTGCTTTGCCTGCTTTCAACTCCAAAGCATAAGGAGCCCCTTCCACCTAAGTTCATCACTTCTTACCTCATCACCATGCTGTTAATTCAAACCCCGTTTGGTAACACAGCTCCCAGCTTCCTCTCCCCTCTGATTAGAGATAGGGTGTACAATACCAAACTCCTCCCAATTTCTTCTTTTTGTTCTTTTTTAAAAAAGAAATTGGATTCTTAAGTCACACCACTGTACATCTGCTGGTCTGCTTGCTTTCACTGTTTCAACTCTATGGGACTATGTACACATTGGTGTCCTTTCTCCCTTTCCCCCTGCTTTCCTGCCTCTTTTTGTGTGTTATATCCCCCATTAGATTGTGAGCTCTTTGTAAACAGGGGCTGTTCTTCTTTTTATTAATTATATATCTCCAGCCTGGTACATAAATAGATGTTTAATGGAAGATTTATTGTATTATTGGATTTAACTCTTATATCCAATAAGTTGCTAAATCTTGTGACTTTAACCTCCATAACATCCCTCACACGTTATTCTCTTTCTACTTACAAAGTTACTGCCTAAGTTTGACCAACCATCAACTATTACCCAGACTATTGCAATAAACTTCTAGTTGCATTTCTACTCTATCCTCCACATTGCTGACAAAATGACTTTTCTAAAGAAAAGGTCTAACCATGTATATGACCACCCCCTCCTCAATAATCTTCAGCGTTTTCCCATTACTTTCTAGGATCTTCTGTTAAGCACTAAAAGCTCTTCATAGTCTCTTGTTTTCCTCTCTTTCAAATCTTCTTGCACATTGTTTCCATAATCTGTAAATTGTAGTCATACTGTCCTACTTTCCATTTCTCACACATAATGTTTTATGAGCTTTCATTGTGCCTTTGTATTTGCTGTTTCACATGCCTGAAATGTTCTGCCTTCTCACATTCATCTCAGAGAATTCCTGAAAGTTTTCATGAACTGGCTCATCTTCTGTAAGAATAGCCTTTCCTGGTCCCCCAGCTACTGCCTTTCCCTAGAAGATTTTCTTTCATTTAGTCATGTGTATTTATCTACATATATATGTATGCAAATACATATATACATAATTATCTTAATTAGAATGAGAGAATCTTACATTTTAATGGAGGCAACAATATGCAGAGATACATACAGTGTAAAAGAAAGGAAAAATGCTTATATTTTAATGGGAGAAGAAAGTGTTTTTTGCTTTTTCTTTGTCTAGTACTTAGTCCATCACTCAACATATAGCAAATATTTAATAGATACTTATTAATTGACTGATCAAGGCCAACAATGCTAATTAGCTAATTGGCTAAACAGTTGCTAGGATTTACCAGTTTGGAATCTGACTACATTTATTTATAAGTTAAGATTTTAAAATAGCCATTAAATTTTAAATTCCATAAATACTTTGCATTTTGTAAGGAATTACCCTTTATTTAGGGTAATATTAATTGCCTACTTAATCAATTAATGATTTTTTGCATATATTTTCAACTTGAGGTATCCCAATACTATACAGTAAAATGTGATTGTCACATTCCATGACCATGTTCTTGCAATCATCAATGTTTATCTGCTAAAACACAGCTTTTGCCTGATAATCACTATGTATATAGAATTTTAAATATTTAAAATGTGGAATGTTCATTTTCATTTAGAAATACCTTTCAAATTTACTCATACTGTTTGGTCTGATTTTTTGAATGACAAGATAGCAAAGTACTTTTCCATTTTCTAAATAAAGTGCTACTTATTGAACATCTCATTAAATCATCACACGCAGAAGCTTTAAAGGCCAATTTAAGGCAGAAACATCTATCTTTAAACATGGAAGTAAGAGACAGCATGATTCAGCAGGAGATGCTACTGTGTATGCTGGGCATTTGTATTTTAGCCTGGCAAGAAGGAACAGTACAATATTAGTGCTACGAACTACCCTTCTGGGGCTTTGGACCTTAAGCTCTTAACGCCAAAAGAATTATCAATGAAATAAATTTCTTTTCTTTCTTTTTTTTGTGGGATTTTCTTCCCAACATCTTTATGTTGATATTCCTTAAAGCCTAGTTATCAGTTTTCTTTTTTTCTCCATAGTTTCTTCATTCACAATCTCATTTATTCCAATGACTTTAACAATTACCTTTATTCAAATGATTCCCAAATCTTTATTTCTACCTGTTATTTTTCCCTCACTAAAGTTATAGGCTTGGCCCATGACTTATTCTAATATCTTATTTTTTTGACATGAAGACAGTTAGGTTTGGTCCAGTTAAAGGAATATTTTCTATAGTAGACCAAATCCTTATGGTCATACATCTTAAAGTAAGGAATAAGATCCTTCTGGCTTAACTTTGTTAGACTTTATGAACTGAGAGATTATGGTACAGTGGAAAGAATGTAGACAGCATCAGAACAACTTAGTTCAAATTGAATCTCACTCCAGACTGGGCAAGCCATAACTTTAGAGAATCCCTTTGCTTATCTTTATAATTGGGATGATACATTTTGGGAATGACATGGTGATTTAGTCAAATCATACTATAGGATATCTTCAAATTTGATGTTATCTCCCTCTTCAAATTTCTTTATGTTTACTTATGTGTATACCTGTATTTCTCTAATAGAAACTTAACTCTCTGAAAATGTTTTTTGTTTTTTCTTTTAGACTTTGTATCCCCCATACTTGGTACAAATTTACATATAAGTGCAAGACAAGACTAGGATCCAGATTTTCTTTATTGATAATTTTTTTCCTTTTTTCATTATGTCACTCCCTCTGTATTATGTTGTTTAATAGATAACATAATTTTAAGTAAAAATCACAGTTTAATTCAATTACATTAGTTAAATATCTACTTATGGGAAAGGTTGGAAAAAAGCAAAATAAAATAGCTCTTTATCCTGAATTCTAGTGGGGGAATACTGTGTGTATACAAATAAGTAAATACAAGATTAAGGAAAAGAAAGAGTTTATAACTTGGAGAGATTAACAAAGAATGCATGTAGGAAATAATACCTGAATTGAACTTTGAAGGAAGATAATCCTGAACGGTTTTGAGGAAAATTTGTACTAAAAGCATGATTTATGCTCTATGAAGAAAAATGAAGATGGGAGATAGATGATTAATTTCATACAAAGCTAGTATACCAATTTGGTTGGAAAGTAGATAGGAAGTAAGTAAAATAATATGAAATAAGACTGAAAAGGCAAATGAGAGCCAATTTGTAGAGGGTTTTAAATGTCAAGCTGAGGAGTTTGTATTTCATTCTAGGGAAAAAGAGAGGCAAAAGTTTTTGGGCCTGGGAGTGACATAGTCAAACTTTTACCTTAGATTATTTTAACTGTTATGTAAATGGATCAGGAAAATCAGGAATTAGGGAGATTAGGGTAATGGTCATATGAGTGTAATGAAGGATATTGATATCTTTGAAAGGAAAACAATATAAATAATTTTCATGTATAAAATTTTTCATTTAAAAAACCTGTCATGTCAATAATATCTAAAAAGAAAAACCTTTGTTTTGTGAGTTGAATATCATTTTGATAGATGTAAGAGCTTGGCAAATCTTCATCTTTAATTATGTAGAATTCATTAAAAAAATTCTGAGCAGCAGATTCAAAGCACAGTAAAAATTTGACTTGGAATATTTCATCTAAAAATGAAAATTAAAGTTGACTTTGACTATTTCTGTTTTATGATTTGGTCTGAGTATAAATGTATTGTAATAGAGATAGCTATATTTTATTGTAGTTGGATAAAGGTTTTAAATTTAACATTTCTTATCCTTATGTATCTGTGGATTTACAATATTTTTGAAAGAATATTTAATTACGGCACTTGCATTCCACTACACATTGCTTTAGCATTCTTATTAAATATAAATGATTCTTGTAGGTGAATAAATGTAGAAATGGAGACCAGAATCATGATTTGAAATCCAATTCCTATTATACAGCATTTTATATTTTGTTGCCTTTTTATCCAAAAAATACATAGAAAAATTTTGTCAATTTTTTTTTTTGGAAAGAAAAATCTACTTTGGAATCTGAGTCACAGAGGTTACACCAATTGCTTACAATGATATCCTCATAATGAAATGTTCTAAAGATGAGGAACATTCAGAGCAGCATGAAAAGAATGTGCAGATAAATATATAGAAAAGTCTGAAGACTACAGTTCTTCTGATCTTGGTTAAAGTGAATGACTTCAAGAGAATATTGCCTCTAATTATGACTACTTGTGCCAAAGAAATCTGCACATTTTGAAAAAATGGCGTTGTGTTACAATAATTGGAAAGATTGGTTGCCACTATTAGTAAATGTAATTTAGCCACTTCAAATGGATTCAGTAGTGCAAGAGCTTCTAAAACAAACAACATATAAATATTAATTCTCCTGGAATGCTAACACCTAATAGTAGATTTAATCATTTTTGAATTTCCTCATTTACATTTTCAAGTTAGTTGGATATTTCCTCTAAGTCAGCCTTGAAGGTAGGTTCCCAGAAATATTTAAGTAGAAGGAAACTTTTCCTTAGTTCATGAAATTAGTAATTCCACATTCTACATGGATGTCACTCTAATGCAGATCACATTATTTGTTTTCCAGATCACTAAGCTAAGAGTATGTAGGCTTCTCCCTGTAGCAGAAACATGAAAATTTCCCTCAAAAACACAAACTCCCATAACTCTTCATAAAAAAAATAAGCATTTTATTGTCTGATGTAGTGTAATGAAAATAACACTGATCAGGGAAACCAGGAAATCTGAATTCTAGCCACATTAACTAGATGTATGAGTTTTAATAATTGATTTAACTTTTTAGGTCCTCAATTTTCTTATCTGTAAAATGAATTCTAAAATTCTCAGTTGCAATATTCTATGCTAAATGGCCCTAAGTGAAGTCACAATACCTTGACTCTCCCTGCCAAACAGAACTATTGATAACTTTAATAAAAAATTACAAATGAATTTATATGAAATGACTTTATAACCATATTTTATATCTGCAGCTTCAAATATACACTGGACATGAATTCTGAGCTCAACAAAATTTAATCATAATTAGTATTGAGGATATATTTTGGGGATAGGTTTAAAACAATGTGGAACTGATTCTGACTTCCATTGACCATGTCTTAAACATCTTTCTGCATAGTAAGAAAGAGGATTAATGATAGGACAACACTATTTGGCTGACATGGATATGCATAAAATTGAACACACAGATGGTCTTAAATGGTATAGATGTAGAGTTGATATTATACCTATGTAGAAATGAAAAACATACTCTACCACATATTGGAGAATTGTGAGAAAGATTGTTTCCCCATTTTGGTGAGTCCAAGTTCAGAGAGTTTCATAAGATGTCAGAATTAATTTAAAATCATAATTATGTAAAATTAAAAATAATATTTAAAAGTCAGAAATTTGCTTTTCTTTATATTATATCCTATAATATTAAATAATGATTTGATTTATATCCTTTTTGCAAATAACATATCAAATACTCAAAGTAGATAGAATAAAATGTTCAAAGAATCATCAATTTGGTTGACCCTTTTTCCATTTTGGAATATATCACTGGTAACAGCATTATGATAATAACTTTTATGGATGGGTATGATGGCAGAATAAAGAATCTAAATGTAATGCTCAAATGCTAAAAGGTCCCTGCTAAAGTTTAAATAGAGAAACTGTCCACAACGGCTTTTCTATGGACCTTCTCTTTTATCCTTCATGTTTGTGTAGCCCACATTATACCCTTCAACCACAAAGGGGAAAATGTGTATATTGGAGGATATCTGTTCTCTAGTGTAGCAAGAATCAGATAATTTATCATTTGACCAAGTAAGATCATCATTAGTAAAAAGAGAATTGCTTATCACATAAATCTTAATTCTCAGGAGAATTTTCCATTGTAAAGGGCCAATTTCTTGGTAAACTAATATTAGCTTAGGATATTGTAGCTAGATTTCTGCCTGGAAGTAGTGAGATGGCAAAAAACAAACAAACAAAAAAAAACACAAAAAAAACCTTCCAGCAGTCCTTTCTTGATTCTATGGTTCATATTGCTTTATAATAATCAGAATCAGTTTATATTTCATGCAAAGAAGCATCAGAGGATCGATTATGGTCATTGTAAATGACCTCCTAAGTAGCAATTGTAAACCCAGAGATGGAAATAGTGACAGTTTATGCAATCTACTGGTGAACCACACAGTTTTCAGTATTTTGGGAGCAAAACACTTTGTGGAGTATATAATGTCATTGTTTTGAAGTCCCTTGAACTTCTCTATTTCATTTTCATAAATGTTGCATCAGGGTATGGGTGGTCACAAATTCATCCCTCCAAAATTGCTTGTATATTGGAATATCTATGACTCAGATAAACCGTTAAAGTTCTAAGACTGCCCCATGCCATGTCTTAAACTTTGATTTCCAGATATTGATTGTTAGGCCCAGGTTTTCTATTTACTTAAGAGTCAACTGTTGCTCAGGAAACATAAGCCAAACCAAAAAAATTCTCTGAATCATTAAAACAACCTAGAAACTAGGCCAAAGGATATTGTATTTCATATTCATTTTAAGTTATTCCAGACTTGGGTATTTTTTTTAAAATGAGATGACTGGGTGGAGTTTTTCAAAAGAGTGATTACTTGTCATTCATGTATTATGGAAACTGGCATGTTTACTACTCTTTTCTGAAATCTGCTTGTAATGTAGAGTCTTCTGACACAAAGAATCTAAGCATGAATTCTCTGCTTGAATTTCTGATTTTTTAATTAATATTTATTCCCTTAGCTTTATCCAATCTTAATTCTTTCTTTGGAATTCTATGTGATATGGGATAACAAAATTATTATTTAATATGTACTAAAATGTTTTACTAAAAGGCATTTTCCCCTCCCCCATTTAAATGGTACAGTGGTTGGAGGGTTGGGCCTAGATTCAGAAGGACCTGAGTTCAAATCTAAGCTCATACACTTTCTAATTGTGTGATCTTGGGCAAACTCTTTAATTTCTATTTGCTTTATTTTTTTTTGTAATAATCACACTTACCTCACAAGGTTGATATAAAAAAAAGAAAAAGAAAAATTTAAAAACTCTTAACACAGTGTCTGTCACATTATAGATGCTTTAAAAATGCTTATTCCCTCCTACTTCCTTTTGCTTACTGGTTAGTCATTTTTCAGTTGTGTCTTGTTCTGACCCCATTTGAGGTTTTCTTAGCAAAGACAATGGAATGATTGTCATTTCCTTCTCTAGTTCATTATACGGATGGGGAAATTGAGGCAATCAGGGATAAGTGACTTGTCTAGGGTCACAAAGCTAATAGTCTGAAGCCAAATCAAAACTCAGAAGATGAGTTCCTGACTCCAGGCCCAGCTTTCTATCCGTTGAAGAACCTAATTGCCTTTTTGCCTACAAAATACATTTTTTTTCACGGGACATAACTTTCCTCCCTAATTTTAGTGATTTCCTTCAGTTGAGGGCATCATAACTTTTCAGTAAACAAATATTGAATTTACATTAAAATATTATTTTGTATGATATTTTCTTAGCATAACTCTTATTCTTATCAGTATTTATGAAAATCTGAGATGTTTTCTTTTTAAAAAAATTTTAGGTTCCTATTTTTTTTGGTGATCATCAAAATATACTCAATCTATTCTATGTAATAATTGTGTCTATCAATTAATCAATAAGCATTCTATGTTGTAGAAGGTCTTATATGCTTGGCATGCAAGAAAAAAGCACTGCTCTCAAGGAACATACATGTTCCTTGTATAATGAGTTTATTAAAGAATTTTTTTAAGAGAAAGGAATATTACATATTTCAGATGCTCTCTCATCTGATTGGAAATTTCCTTTACCTGTGTTGACCTGACATTCAATATATTCAGTTCTATAATTGTTCTCAGCTGGAAAGTTAATTCTATTATAACAGTGACAATCTAAGTTGGGCCAGTTTCTTCAATTTCCCTTTAATTATACCTTGGTCATTTGAAGAAAATGTGGTAATATGTAAAACTGTAGAAATTATAGTATGCTGTTCCATTAAGACCTTAGATGACTGTTCTGTACCTAAGTGAGAAAAATAAATCAACAATGACTCACTTCCAATTGTTTTTGTGGGAACAACTGCCATGTCCACTATAGCTCAAAAAAAGAAAGACTGAATGAAATATTCTCTATTTTAGAAAAGAAAAGTAGCAATGATTTTGATACATTTTGAAGGTCAGTAATGTTCAGCATAGAGCAATATGGGGAGAACAATAGCTCCTCAGAGAGTAGAAAACATGGTAGTCTCATTATCCATAATCTCAGCTGGTCACCATAGTAACAGCATTTTATTTTCCAAGTTGTGAGCTTTGTAGTTGTGTAGAATTCACTTGTTAGACCTCCAGGCACATCAGTGGCATCTAGTGGTTGAGACCTAGGCTGACTTTTTACAAGTTGCATGGGCTACTTTCCATGTTATGTCAAGAAATACAAACTTTTGCCATGAATCTTTAGTGAGATAAGTCAAAATACTCCCTTCATTGTAATAAGTTATAAATCAAATGTTTCAAGAAAATATGTTTCAAGGAACCACCAGATATAAGGCAAGAGAATAAAGTTATATTATTTAGCAAACCTGTGCACATTATAGTATACTTTCATCCCAGGGAGATTTGCAAGGGAATAGAAAGTAGAAGTTGCCAGGGTTTCTGTAACTGGATCTATTATGTCTTTTAGCTTTAGCAAAGATCTGGGTACAGGTACAATATTCACAGATAAGAAGGGAGCCTTTAAACACCATGGAGATATGATTTGTTATTTATACAATCCCTCCCTGGAACCCCTATAAGAGAAACAAATGCTATTCCAAGTTGGGAATGTGGCAGGTCTTTCAGAAGAGACCCAGTGAATCTAGAAGAGGTGAGAGATCAAAGTTAACTACTGTCTTTATTTATAAGCTCACTCCCCCAATTTTAAATTATTTAAAAAAATTATTGGATAGGGATAGGGATCTGTGATTTCATTGGGAACTTCCAGGAAGGACATTCCTTTGCTAATGCAGGTCAGCATTTTCTCTATAATTTAGGTTTTAAAAAGCTGCTTAGAGCCCTGAGAAATTAGCTTACTTACCCAGGCCATAGAGCTATGTCCTGGTAAAGGCAGGACTTGAACTTAGAATTTCTGACTCAGAAAGTCACAGTTTTGCTGTGATTCTTCTGTTGTAATTTTTTTTTATTATGGAAATACACTGAAATACTAATATGAATGAGTGACCTTATCTATGTGAACATTCTCTTCAAATATTCAGATTGTGACCTATTAGTGCTTACCTATCCTATGTGACTTTTGTCTATTATCAATAATTTCTCTGAGGCAGACCATTTCTCTTGACATTTCAAGGAAGCTCATAGAGTTATACAGGCTACCCTCATTCTTTCTACATGATAAATCCATCTTATATTTGACAGTATCTTTTACTAAGCATAGTATAGTGCATTTCACCCACTGGATTCTCAACATGTACATACATATATTTGTTAATTTGCTGTATTCAGTTACAGTTTCATTTAAAAAAACACATTAAAGGGGCAGCTAGATGGTACAGTGGAATTAGGAGAATCTGAATTCAAATCTTATCTCAGACACATGACACTTACAAAGTGATGACCCTGGGCAAATCACTTAACCCTGATTGCTTCAAAGAAATTTTTAAAAATTACATTAATATAGGCTAGAATCCTATGGAGTTGTTGACATTATCAGGCCTTCAAAGTGTTGGAAGTTATAATTTAGGCAGTGTCTATACCTACTATACTCTAACAAAAGCTTTTGTTGAGGAGGAACTGTAGTGGTTCTTATGACTGCTCTATTTAACTAGGCATCCTTTATATTAGCTAGGAAATCCTTAGTAGGTATTTGATAGTGTCAGGAAGCCTTGAAAGTTGTGTACTTGTGAGGATTCAGATCAAGTATTACATTTTTCTTCCTTAAATTCATGAACTTATGATACAATGGATAAAGCTGATAAAGAATGCCGATAATACCCATCGGTGGCTTTCTGAAAGATTTTTGCTCTTTGGGGGGTTAAGAAAGTGCAAAAATTTTCATTTTAAATAAAGAACAATGTTAAGATTTAGTTGATGGTACAACTCAATGGTATTTTCCAATTTTCCTGCTGAGATAAATTCTGTTTTTCCATCTGAATACCTATTTACTAGCTAAAGACCCTTATTATTTTGTCACTTTGTTTTTGGTTAAATGTGGCTATCTTCCAGACTTTCAACAGTGATTATGCATGATAATTGCAAGGGGAGACCTCCTTTGAACATGCTAACACTGCAGGGTAGGAATTTATTGCCCTGCTTCTATTTTACAGCTAAGGAAACTGAGGCTTAAAGAAGGGGAATGATTTGCTTAGAGTCCACAGTGTCAATGGGAGCATTTGAATCCAGTATTCTGCTGACTCCAAGTCTTTAACAATGCAGGTGATGTATGGTGGACTGACTTTTGTTATTGCTATTGTTTGAATCTTTGATTGTTTCAGCACAGTTAACCCCTTTTATCCCAGTAGAATGTCTGCAACTTTCTGTGGTCCAGGAAGTATTCCAAGAATAAATGGTAAAATGGCCTGCTCACATCCATGTGTCTATTAGGTGTCAAAGGCAGGGCTCATATCTTTTTGATTTCAAAACTTACTTTCTATCTACAATGCCATGGTGCTTCCTAAAGTAGCTTTAATTGTTCATGTGGCAAATAAATGGTTTGCTTTTGTATACTTATGATTTTATATTTATTTGTATAAAATTATTTGTGCTAATTGAATTTCACAGATGCTTCCCTATTTAACTTCTTTCCAACATGATGAGAGGTAATATTAAATATTTGATAAGGCACAATAACTTGGAAGGACTCTAATAAACCCTTTTAGTCAAAGACTACAGAATTGTAATGAGTATTTCTTGTTCCTGGTTGACAGCATATACATACTCATAAATGGGTTATGTTGTTTGATACTTGAACAGGAAGCAGAGATGTGCATATTGATGCTATTATGCCCATCCCATTTGTTTAAAGAGACTTGGTTAGCATCATCTCAATATTAAAAGGCTATGGTTGATTCTTTTCCTTGGTATTAATTTCTGTATCTCCTTATAATTGATTAATGTTCATTGGTAGGGTAAGGATGAATAATTTATGACATACATAGCTCCTGGGTTATTAATTGTTTAATTTCAGAGAAAGTAACTATATATTAAGGAAATTCAAGTTGTCACTCCAAGCAGCCAAGTGAATTTATATACTTTGCTATTTCACAGTCAGAACTAGGGAGAGTACAACAGGCATACTCCCTTTCTTTTATACAGTGCTTATAAAGACAAATAATGAGAATGAAAATTAGAACAGTTTTATTTTAATAAAGAAAAAAATTCCAGTTGCTACTGATTTGACTTGTTTGATGGCTACGTGTTGCATATTTGCTCCTCTCTTTCCCCCGCCCCACTTGTGTTATTTTATCCTGCTTCAGTGATTTTCTGTGCAATGTTCCAAGTATAAAATGGAGTTAATTAAATAAATGATGCACATTCTTGAGAAGCAAACACAATTATAGAGAAAAAGAGAGAAGGATATCATTAACCTTAGGTGTAGATCCACCTCTTAAGAGCTCTGGAAAATTAATTTAATCTTCAGAGGTTAAACAAAAGACAAAAATCTGTGACAGGCTTAGTCATTTAAGCAGCATGCATGAAACAAATTAGATTAAATTTTGTGCAAATAGCTGTTTTTTACTTTTATTGAAATTACACTTAGCATCCTATAATTCCAACACTAAAAATCAGTGATGAATGAGACACATTCTAAATTTGATCAAATGTTTGTTATTATATTCTAGCTGGTTGCAGTAGCCTGGTAGAGCCTTGGAGTCAGGAAAATTTGAGTTCAAATCCTGTTTTAAGACTCTAGCAATGTCATTCTGAGCAATCCACCTTGCTTCTTTATGCCTCAGTTTTCTCACCTGTAGATTGAATGGGTTAGAATCCATAATCTCTAAATTTTCTTTCAATTCTTTATTTATGAACCTATGATATCAAAAGATAGTTTCAAAGTATTTTCATAGAACTGAAAAAATACATTGGCATTCTTGAGTGAAATTGGTAATTAAAAGCTTGAAACATGACATGATGCATTATTTGATTAATATACCAAAACATGTTGAATTGTAGATGAAAATAATTTGTTTAATCTCTGAAATACTGCATCAACGAAAATAAACATTCCAGTGTTTCTCAAGCCAATGGCAGTAGCATTTCTTCCTGTGGTTGTAATGTAGGCTGGGATGAAGATGTAAAGGAAAAGGAATTGAAGTAATATCTCCTTAGGTCGTCAAAGCTCACTCTTTCAATAGCCAGTTTCTCCTCTTTTTGCTTTTTCCTAATCCTTACCCTCACTCATAGAATCACATAAGGTCTTAATTGCAAGGGATATCATAGGTAATGGGGCAGCTAGTAGTCTCAATGAATAAAGTGCTAGGTCTGGCATCAGGAAGTCAAAATAATAAGATGATTATACCACATGACTTCTAAGGTCCCATCTATTTTGATATCTAAGTAATTTTCTAACAATCTCTGAAATGCTATGTCAATGAGGCTAAAAGATTTCAGGATTTCATAGCAAGAGGGATAAGTAGTGATACTTGTTGCTTCTCATCTCTACTTCTAGACCATTTCTTTGCTATCACTACTTATCTTCTCCTTTTAGGTTCACTGAATTGATCTGGTCGATGTTTGTATACCTTCCGGTCTGTCTTTCTCCTTTCTGAAGGAATTTAGTATGTGGTTTTCAATTTTCTCCTTAATCCTACCCCTTGCCATCATACAAAAAGACTTCAAAATTCTGACCTTTCAGTGGACCGATGTCTTCAACCTTCATAACCTGCAATGTCATGCTGTCTCAAGTCACATATAAGATGGTCATATCATTGTTCATACATAATTGCCTACCTCCATGAATACATAACTCTGAAATTTCTCAGTCTACTAACCTTCTAACTTTTCCCTTTTCCTCTAATTCATTTCTCTTCAACCTCTTCATCAATTATCCCATAACTTCTAATTCTTTTACCCTTTTTTGTTATCCTGGTATGATCTCTTTTCTTCCCTAATATTTCTCCTTTCACAATATTGACTGTGTTATTGGCCTGTTTAACTTTTCTATATATCCTACTCTTTAGCAATTTCTTCCCTTGTATTATTGTTACTCTTGCTTTGCCAAACTCCAATTGTCATTACCTTCAAAATATGCTTTCTTTGGTACATACATCTTCCATTCCTTCTAAGAAGAATTCATTAATCCTGATAATCTGGAAAGAAGTGTTCTTCCAGATCTTTCAACTTTTCCTTTAGGACAGAAAAACTTGTACTTTGTGTAAACATTTATCCATGGCTCTATCCTAATCAATGATCTCCATTGGCTTTCTCTTAAGGAGTCAAAATATAGACCTTTGTTTGGCATTTAAAAACATTTATAATCTAGCCCTATTTACTTTTCTAGCTTTATTATACATTAATCCTATTCATGTACTCTATGATCTAACCCTTTGGCCTCCTTGCTGTTCCTCACAAATGAAGCTTTATTTGTCACCTCTGAGTTGGATGCGAGAGAAAGTCATAAACATTTACTCACACTAGCAAAGAATGTCTTGAATAGCCTTGGCTTTCCCATTCCTTGGTAGAAAGGAATTAAATCTCTGTGGGAAGAAACTGTGTCAGTCTAGATGTTCAACATCTTTTAAGATTTGACAGAAATCTCGGTTGAGTCACTTACTGGATAATAATGTACAGACTTTTGAGGCAAATCAATCATATTATCACCCTAAGTCCAAGATTTCTCGAGTATGAGAGATGTAAAAGACCCTCCCAAACTAAAACTTACTTTAGTATTTTTTGGTGTATAAGCAGAAAACTAGACAGAAGCCCTGGATTTATTCTAAGCTAAAATGCAGATTGTGTGATCTGGTATGAACACTTAACCTCAGGTTTTTCAACTGCAAAATGAGGTTAATAATACCTGTAATATTTTCCCACAGGGATTTTGATGTAATTCCAGTATCTTACATATTCTTCTATTTTTTTTCATTCTTTTGATTTTGTTTGATTCTTGATGTCTCATAGAATCTTTCCACTTGCTCAATTCTATTTTTAAGGAAAAATTTTCTTCAGTAAGCTTTTCCATTTGGCCAATTATATGTTTAAAGTTGTTTTCTTACATGAATTTTTGTATATCTTTTTTCTTTTCTTTGTAATTCATTTACCATGCTGTTGAGTCTTTTTTTCATGATTCTCTTGCATAATTCTCATGTCTTTTCCCAATTTTTCTTCTTTCTCTCTTATTTTGATTTTTAAAATACTTTTTGAGGTCTTCTAGAAGGACTTTGGGGTTCAAGACCAATTCATATTTCTCTTGGAGTTTTTGCATGCTGCAGTTTTGACATTGTTGTCCTCTTTGGAGTTTGTGTTTTTATATTCCCAGTTGCCATTTAGCTTTTTATGATCTGGTTTTTTGTTTTGCTTTATTTTGCTCATTTTTCCAGCCAATTTCATGATTTTTAAAGTTGAGCTCTGCTCCTGGTGCAGAAGAAACACTGTTTCTAACTTCTTATGCTGAGGATCAGGGCCCTGACCACTGACATACTGCATCAAAGCCTCTGCTCTCTTGCTGCACAGAAGATGGAGATCTTATAGCTGGCCCACTGTGTTACTGTCCTAGGTTGCTGATCTATGTTGGGGTTAAGGGTCTAGATATCACCTGTGCTGGGCTGTGCTCCCCTTTTAACCAGATGAGGCAGGCCTTTCCTGAAATCCATATAAGTTATCTTGGGCTGAAAAATTGTTTCACCCCATCCTTTTTGGGGGTTAGGTCACTGCAGAATTCTTTTTAAGGCATGATTTAAAATTGCTTCAAGAGAAATTAGGATGATCTCAGTCAACTTCCTGTCTTTTCTCCACCATCTTGGCTGTACCCTCTGCTTCTGATGAAAATCAAAGAAAATTTATATGTGAAGTGCTTCTCAAAACTTAGAATGTTATATACATAGATGTCAGCATGCCATAGTGATAGCCCTCAAGCAAGAAGATGCACTTAAAACTCTCTTCTGAAACACATTGGTTATATAATTCTGACCAAATTATTCAGCTTCTCAGCATTCTAGACCAGTGGGGTCAATATATGGACAATCTGAACCAGATTAAAATGTAATTGGGAAATATTTAACAAAATAATCAGCAAAACATGGATAACGTTAACATGTGTTTTTCTAAGTCAATATGTGTCATATAGGAATTTCTGTGCATGGTTTAGTGGCCTTATTTCTATTTGAGTTTGGTTTCTGAAGAAAATATGTAGAGGTGTATCCCAGGATATTAAGCAGAGGATGGTGGCAGAGGGGTGGCTTAGGTTCAGATAAGTCATTTTTTTCTCTCAGGGCCTCAACTTCATCATCTGTGAAATGACAAAAAAATCAGAATAATCTCTAAAATTCCTTCCAGGGATACTAGTATGAATCTAAGTATTCTCTACTGCTCTGCTGAAGGTAGCCATCTCCATTCTTGACATATAGGGATTGGATAAATGAGGAATCATGGATGTAGCTACCTCAAGTTAGCTTCTGCTGTAGGGTTATATCAGAAAACCTTCATGTGTCTGAACAATTTTCTGAGAGGCATTATAAGGGATAATGAGCCATGTGGAATGAAAGCAGTGAAAGAAGACTAAAAAATGTCATATTACTTCAGGTGGTTGGGGTTTTAATTCTACCTTTTATAAGTTCATCTACATTTATCTTTTGGTTTGTCCTCTTCTTGGAACATTTGTTCTTATCACTCAAATAAAAGTTTGACTGTTGGGGAATACATATTTCTGACACATGTAATGTTGGATGATTTTAATCAAAATGACATGATGATCAGGGACCACAATGTAGGTCATTGAGTTTAACTAAAAACTCTTAATCTGGCAAGTTCTAAAATGATGAATAAATGAATTGTTGGAAAACTTGCAGTGAACCAGCTTTTATTAAATACCTACTATATGCATGTTAATCTCTGAGGATACAAGGAAAAGACAAACAAACAAACAATCCCTACTCTCAAGAATTTTATAATCATATTCAAGGATATATATGTATATATATGTACATATATATATATATATATATATATGTAGTGAAGGTTGTGCCTTATCCAATCTAGTAATAACTTTTAAAGTGTTTTCTATTTGTAAGATCCTGAGCTAGGAACTGAGAGGGTACTAAGATAAAATTGAAAAATGGTTATTATTTTTAGAAAGCTTGTATTCTGCTGAAGAAATATAACATGCAAACAAATAAATGTTATTTGGGGAGATGGAGAGAGTATGGAGAACTTAGAGGCAGAGTTTTTATTTTTATTTTTATTTTTTTAAATTTTATTTTATTTGCAAAAACATATGTATGGGTAATTTTTCAACATTAACCCTTACATAGCTTTCTGTTACAGATTTTTCCCCCCAACTCCCCACCCCTCCCCTAGATTGCAGGATATCCACTACGTGTTAATTATGTTAAAATATTTGGCAAATCTAATATATGTATACATATTTCCAAACATCATTGTTGTGCAAGAAAAATCGTATCTAAACAGAAGACATATTAGATAAAGGAAACACAATGTAAGCAAACATCAATCAAAAGTATGAGAATGTTATGTTGTGGTCCGCATTTCACATCCCTCTCTCTGGGTGTATATGGCTTTCTTCACTGAACAATTGGAAGTGGTTTGAAACATTTCATTGTTGAAGAGAGCCATGTCCATCAAAATTGATTGTCATATAGTATTGTTGTTGCTGTATATAATGATCTCCTGGTTCTGCTCATTTCACTCAGCATCAGTTCATGCAAGTCTCTCCAGGCCTCTCTGAAATCGACCTGCTGGTCGTTTCCTACAGAACAATAATATTCCATAATATTCATATACCATAATTTGTTCAGCCATTCTCCAATTGAAGGGCATCTATTCAGTTTTCAGTTTCTAGCCACTACAAAAAGGGCTGCCACAAACATTCTTGCACATGTGGGGCCCCTTCCCTCCTTTATGATTTCTTTGGGATATAAGCCCAATAGAAACACTGCTGGGTCAAAGGGTATGCACAGTTTGATAACTTTTTGAGCATAGTTCCAAATTGCTCTCCAGAATGGCTGTATCCGTTCACAGCTCCACCAAAAATGCATCAGTGTCCCAGCCTTCCCACATCCCCTCCAACATTCATCATTAACTTTTCCTGTCATTTTAGCCAATCTGACCGGTGTGTAGTGGTACCTCAGGGTTGTCTTGATTTGCATTTCTCTGATCAATAGTGATTTGGAGCACCTTTTCATATGACTACAAATAGTTTTAATTTCATCCTCTGAAAACTGTCTGTTCATATCCTTTGACCATTTATCGATTGGAGACTGGCTTGAATTTTTATAAACATGAGACAATTCTCTATATATTTTAGAGATGAGACCTTTATCAGAACCCTTAAATGTAAAGATGATTTCCCAATTTGTTGCTTCCCTCCTAATCTTGACTGCATTGGTTTTGTTTGTACAAAAACTTTTTAACTTAATGTAGTCAAAGTTATCTATCTGGTTTTCAATTAGGAGATCCAGTTCTTCTTTGGACATAAATTTATTCCATCTCCATAGGTCTGAGAGGTAAACTATATTACATTCCTCTAATTTACTTATAGTATCATTCTTTATATCCAGATCATAAACCCATTTAGATCTTATCTTGGTATGTGGTGTTAGATGTGGGTCAAGCCGTAATTTCTTCCACACTAGTTTCCAATTTTCCCAGCAGTTTTTGTCAAATAGTGAGTACTTATCCCAGAAGCTGGGGTCTTTGGGTTTATCAAAGACTAAATTGCTATAGTTATAGCCTAGTTTGTCTTGTGATTCTATCCTATTCCACTGATTGACAACTCTATTTCTTAGCCAATACCCAATGGTTTTGATGACCTCTGCTTTGTAATACAGTTTTAGATCTGGTACAGCAAGTCCACCATCATCAGCCTTTTTTTCATTAATTCTCTTGAAACTCTTGACCTTTTGTTCTTCCAAATGAATTTTGCTTCTATTTTTTCTAGATCTGTAAGATAATTTCTTGGGAGTTTGATTGGTATGGCACTAAATAAGTAAATTAGTTCGGGTAGTATTGTCATTTTTATTATATTTGCTTGGCCTATCCATGAGCATTTTAAGTTTTTCCAATTGACTAGGTCTGATTTTATTTGTGTGGAGAGTGTTTTGTAGTTCCTGACTTTCCCTTGGCAGATAAATTCCCAAATATTTTATACTATCAACAATTATTTTGAATGGAATTTTTTTTGTATCTCTTCCTGCTGAACTTTATTGGTAATATATAAAAATTCTGATGATTCATGTGGATTTATTTTGTATCCTACAACTTTGCTAAAGTTGTGAATTGTTTCTAGTAGTTTTTTAGTTGAGTCTTTAGGGTTCTCTAAGGATACCATCATGTCATCTGCAAAGAATGATAGTTTGGTTTCCTCATTACCTACTCTAATTCCTTTAATCTCTTTTTCTTCTCTTACTGCCAAAGCTAACATTTCTAAGACAATATTAAATAATAACGGTGACAGTGGACAGCCTTGTTTAACTCCTGATCTTATTGGAAATGGTTCTAGTTTGATTCCATTACATATGATGCTTGCTGAAGGTTTTAAGTAGATACTACTAATCATTTTAAGGAAAAGCCCATTTATTCCTATACTCTCCAGGGTTTTTAATAGGAATGGGTGTTGGATTTTATGAAAGGCTTTTTCTGCATGTATGGAGATAATCATATGGTTTTTATTAATTTGGTTATTAATATAATTGATTATGCTAATAGTTTTCCTAATATTGAACCAGCCCTGCATTCGTACTTGGTCATGGCTTATTATCCTGGGGATGACTTTCTGTAATCTTGTTGCTAGAATCTCATTTAAAATTTTTGCATCAATATTCATTAGGGAAATGGGTCTATAGTTTTCTTTCTCACTTTTCTCCCTACCTGGTTTAGCTATCAGCACCATACCTGTGTCATAGAAGGAATTTGGTAGTACACCTTCTTTCCCTATTTTTTCAAATGGTTTATATAGTATTGGGATTAATTGTTATTTGAATTTTTGGTAAAATTCACATGTAAATCCATCTGGCCCTGGAGATTTTTTCTTAGGGAGTTGATTAATAGCTTGTTCTATTTCTTTTTCCAAAATAGGGCTATTTAAATAATTTATTTCCTCTTCTGTTAACCTTGGCAATCTATATTTTTGTAGATATTCCTCCATTTTATTTACATTATCAAATTTATTGGTATAAAGTTGGGCAAAGAAACTCCTAATTATTACTCTAATTTCCTCTTCATTGGAGGAAAGTTCTCCCTTATCATTCTTGAGACTAACAATTTGATTTTCCTCTTTCCTTTTTGTAATCAAATTAACTAAAGGCTTATCTATTTTGTTGGGTTTTTTTGTAAAACCAACTCTTAGTTTTATTTATTAATTCAATAGTTTTCTTATTTTCAATTTTATTGATCTCCCCTTTAATTTTCAGAATTTCCAATTTGGTATTTAATTGAGGGTTTTTAATTTGGTCTTTTTCTAGCTTTTTTAATTGTAAGCCCAGTTCATTGATCTTCTCTTTCTCTGTTTTATTCAAGTAAGCATCTAGAGATATCAAATTACCCCTTATAACCACTTTGGCCGTGTCCCATAAATTTTTGTATGTTGTCTTATTATTGTCATTCTCCTGGATGAAATTTTCGATTGTGTCTATAATTTGCTCTTTCACCCATTCATTCTTCAGGATTAGATTATTTAATTTCCAATTAACTTGTGGTCTATTTTCTCCTGGCCTTATATTACGAGTGAGTTTTATTGCATCATGATTTGAGAAGGATGCATTTACTATTTCTGCTTTTCTGCATTTGATTTTGAGGTTTTTATGCCCTAACACATGATCAATTTTCGTATAAGTTCCATGAACCCCTGAGCATAAAGTATACTCCCTTCTATCCCCATTCAATTTTTTCCAGAGATCTATCATACCTAACTTTTCTATCCTTTTGTTTACCTCCCTAACTTCTTTCTTATTGATTTTGTGATTTGATTCATCTGATTCTGAGAGAGCAAGGTTGAGATCCCCCACTAGTATAGTATTACTGTATATTTCTCCTTGCATCTCTGTTAGTTTCTCCTCTAGGAATTTGGATGCTATACCACTTGGTGCATATATGTGTAGTATTGATACCACTTCATTGTCTATGGTACCCTTTAGTAAAATGTAGTTTCCTTCCTTATCTCTTTTAATTAGATCTATTTTTGCTTTTACTTGATCTGAGGTAAGAATTGCTACTCCTGCCTTTCTTTGTTCACCTGAAGCATAGAAGATTCTGCTCCAGCCCTTTACCTTCACTCTGTATGTATCTCTATGTTTTAGATGTGTTTCTTGTAAACAACATATTGCAGGATTTTGGCTTTTAATCCAGTCTGCTACCCGCTTCCGTTTTATGGGAGAGTTCATCCCATTCACATTCACAGTTAAAATAACTCTATCTGTATTTCCTGCCATCTTATTTACCCAGAGTTATGATTTTCTCTTCCCTTTCCCCTCTCACCCTTCCCCCCTCCCCAGTACTTTGTTTTTGATGACCACTTCCCACCAATAGTCCTCCCTCCTTTAGAGTCCCTCCCTCCCCTTTATACCTTTCCCCTAATCCTTCTATTAGTTTATCCCTTTCCTTTTCTCCTTTCCCTCCCACCTTCCCACAAGGAGGGTCAGGCCTTTCTTTGAAGCCAAATGTGTCTGATATACTCTCTTAGAATCCAATCTAATGAGAGTAAGGTTTACACAATACTCATTGCCCTCCCTTCTTTCCCTCAATTATATTAGATTTTCTATGTCTCTTTATGAGATTTTGAGAGGCAGAGTTTTTAAGAAAGTGTGCTCCTTGAAGGTTGAACATGGATTAATCTTTAAGGACATTTAAAATGCTGGGTAAGGAGGAGTTTATTGCAGACATGGAATCTAAAAAGTCCATTGAATCTGAGATAGAACAACAAATTTCAGAACAGCAAGTTCTGAATCATCATGATGATCATCACTTACTTTTTCATTTAATACTTTAATGTTTGTAAAATGTCATATATGTAGAAAAATAAATATTATTCAAAATAAGGGAGAAAGTATTATGTATTTGGAAATTAATTTGCCTAAATTCATATAAGACCTACATAAAGACTTTGTATGTATTTATGTAAATGTATATACTAGATGATTGAAAAACTACTGAGTGAGTTTGAGGAGGTTGAGCTAATATGGTGAAGATATGAAACTACTAAAATCATTCTATAAAGATAATGCAAATCTATGGAATATTTCATAGAATTAGCTAAAATAACATGGAAGAACAATTTGGGTATAAGGAAAAAATGCAAAGAGAGAGTTCTATTACAATATATTAGATTACATTATAATGCAATAAAAATCAAAACTATCTGGTACTGGTCTTAAAAAATAGTCTAGTAGAGTAGATTACATAGTCATGACCTATCTGTTACTGTATAAAAAAATAAATAAAAAATGAACCAGAAGAGCAGTTTAGGTAATAATCCTCTATCTAGTACTGGATTTTTAAAAAAGAAAAGAAAAATAGGTCAGTGGAGTAGATTAAATGATCATAACCTAGAACCAAATCATACAGTAGACTACTTGGATAATTTCAAATCACAAAACCCTGGGGAAAGGATTCATTCTTTAATAAAAGCTGCTTGAATAATTGGATAGTAGTTTTCCCCCAAATGGGAATGGACCCTCTTTCTATTCCATACACTGCAATGCATTCCAAATGGATCAAAGCTCTAAATGCAAAAAGCAATGATTAAAAATATTAGAGGATAGCAAAATATTTTTCTCAGCTGTGGTAGGGGGAACAATTCTTAACTCTCTTTGACCTAAAAGAAATTAAATGAGACAAACTAAATGAATTTGATTATGTAAGGACAAAAATTTTTGCATGTCAAAAATAGAAAAAATGAACAAAAGAAATATGCTGGTAAAATAATTTTTGAAATAAGTATTTCTAACAAAAATTGGACATTCAAAATCTATAGGAAATTGATAATTTTCTGATTAAAGAACCATCCTATTCTAATAAGTGGGTGATTACAGGCCACAAATGGGTAGCACTCAAAAGAAGAAGCACACATTAACACACATAACAAAAGGTCTTCAAACCTTCTACTAAATGGATAGCTATAAATTAAAAGAACTTGGAAATGTTGTTCTATATACCTAACAAATTTGCAAAAATATTAAAAATGATAAAATTCAGTGCTAACACATCTCTGCTGAAACATGCAAGGTTATATAGTACTGGATATGAATTGCTTTATTCATTTTTGGAAAGAATGTTGGAATGAAACAATTAAAGATATAGCAATGAATATCCAAAAATTGATGTCCTAGGTACCATAAGTATATATGATCCCAAGAATCCAACTAATGCAGGATTCTAGACAGATTTCAGAAAAGATCTATATATTTAGAAAACATTCTCAGGAATATAATTTTATGGATATTTAGAACAATGAATTAGATTACCAATATAGCAGTTGAATTTTAATTTGGGAGGAATTCAGATACACAATCCAGACAGCCCATACTATTTATAAAACAACAGGTTTTAAAAAAGTTTTCCTAGTATCTATCTTAACAGTGTTTGTGGTATTGGGATTAGATATGGTGAAGTGGACTCCTGGTCATAAAAAACCATGCTCATGTAGACTCAGGGCAATTATGGCTATCTGAAGACTGTTTGTATCACTATAAATTGCCTGCTGACCACTAATTTTTTATATGGAGCTGATGAGAGCCATATCCAGGAAAAGATAATTGCCACAACATTTTTGCTGCATCTAGCAATTCAAAACACCTTTTATTATTATTATTTTTTAAATTTTATTTTTTTTATTAAAACTTTTTATTTGCAAAACATATGTATGGGTAATTTTTCAACATTGACCCTCGCAAAACTTTCTGTTACAAATTCCCCCCCCCCCAGCCTCCACCCCTTCCCTAGATGGCAGGAAGTCAATTGAATATGTGTATACATATTTATAGTTATATTTCTGTGCAAGAAAAGTTGGATCTACAAGAAAAAAAATCTGAGAAGGGAAACATAATGCAAGCAAATATCAATAGAGAGCATGAAAATGTTATGTTGTGGTCTACATTCATATCCCTCTCTCTGGGTGTATATGGCTTTCTTCATCACTGAACAATTGGAACTGGTTTGAAACATTTCATTGTTGAAGAGAGCCATGTCCATCAGAATTGATCAGCATATAATCTTGCTGTTGCCGTGTATAATAATCTCCTGTTTCTGCTCATTTCACTCAGCATCAGTTCAAGCAAGTCTCTCCAGGCCTCTCTGAAATCATCCTGCTGGTCATTTCTTACAGAACAATATTCCATAACATTCCTATACCATAATTTATTCAGCCACTCTCCAATTGATGGGCATCCATTCAGTTTCCAGTTTCTAGCCACTACAAAAAGGGCTGCCACAAACATTCTTGCACATGTGGGTCCCTTTCCCTCCTTTAAGATCTCTTTGGGATATAAGCCCAATACAAACACTGCTGGGTCAAAGGGTATGCACAGTTTGATAATTTTTTGAGCATAACTCCAAATTGCTCTCCAGAATGGTTGGATCCGTTCACAGTTCCACCAACAATGTATCAGTGTCCCAGTTTTCCCACATCCCCTCCAACATTAGTCATTATCTTTTCTTGTCATCTTAGCCAATCTGACAGGTGTGTAGTGGTATCTCAGAGTTGTCTTAATTTGCATTTCTCTGATCAATAATGATTTGGAGCACCTTTTCATGAGACTAGACATAGTTTTGATTTCATCATCTGAAAATTGTCTGTTCATATCCTTTGACCATTTATCTATTGGAGAGTGGCTTGAATTCTTATAAATATGAGACAATTCTCTATATATTTTAGAAATGAGGCCTTTATCAGAACCCTTAAATATAAAGATGATTTCCCAATTTATTGCTTTCCTTCTAATCTTGATTGCATTGGTTTTATTTGTACAAAAACTTTTTAACTTAATATGGTCAAAACTATCTATCTGGTGTTCAACTAAGAGTTCCAGTTGTTCTTTGGACACAAATTCCTTCCTTCTCCACAGGTCTGTGAGGTGAACTATCCTATGTTCCTCTAATTTACTTATAATATCACTATATCTAAATCATAAACCCATTTAGATCTTACCTTAGCATGTGATGTTAGATGTGGGTTAAGCCCTAATTTTTTCCATACTATTTTCCAATTTTCCCAGCAGTTTTTGTCAAATAGTGAGTACTTATTCCAAAAGTTGGGGTCTTTGGGTTTATCAAACACTAGATTGCTATAGTTATTGCCTTGTTTGTCCAGTGATCCTATCCTATTTCACTGATTGACTACTCTATTTCTTAGTCAGAACCAAATGATTTTGACAACTGCTGCTTTATAATATAGTTTTAGATCTGGTATAGCAAGGCCACCTTCATCAGCTATTTTTTTTTCATTAATTCTCTTCAAATTCTTGATCTTTTGTTCTTCCAAATGAACTTTGCTGCTATTTTTTCTAAATCTGTAAAATAATTTCTTGGGAGTTTGATTGGTATGACACTAAATAAGTAAATTAGTTTGAGTAGTATTGTCATTTTTATTATATTTGCTCGGCCTACCCATGAGCACTTGATGTTTTTCCAATTAATTAGGTCTGACTTTATTTGTGTGGAAAGTAAAATACCTTTTATTAAATGTTAGTAAACTGCAAATGCTTCATTTTGTCTTAAAATCAAATCTAAATTAAGAGAATATTGTCATTAAGCCTGCCTCTAATAGGGATCCATGGCAATGCTGAAAATGCTGAAACAAACAGAAAAGAAAACAAAAACCAAAAGGAAGTGGAGTCCCTGGTCCAGAGATTGTAGGAAGTTGATCAGCATATTTCCTGGCATATCAGTGGAGAAGACCTTTACATTAAGGCCACAATTTCAGAAGTAAAAATTCTGAAAAGAGAAAACTGTAAAAGCAAGTAGGTTATTACTCTTAGAAAACAGATATTACAGAAGGAACAATTGGTACAGTTTTGGGTATCCTTGGGCATTTTAGCACAATCAGCCCTTCTATAGAAAGGGAAGGAAGGAAGAACAAAAGAGAAGGTTAAAATTGATGGATTTCTGCATACCCTGAGTTCAGTAACAAAGCAAAACCCTAGACTCACAGAAGGTAATGGCCATAATGACAAATTTAAGCAAGAAAGATCTTCACATCCCCTATAATTGCTTCCTTTTCTGGTGTATCCAGAAAGACATGGTTGCTTACCTTCTTTTGAGAGAAATGCAGATGAGGATAGATCATAGAGGGAGGATGTTCTTGGTATAGTTGGAATAAAGTTCAGTGGGACTGAAAGTGAAAAGGGGTGCAGATGGTTATTAATATAGCATTTTGTTGTTTCACTTGGAATATGTTAGTGAAGTAGGGCTATCGAATCAAGGGAAGCTAATGGCACTGGCGTTTGGCTAGAGTATTTAGGGGGAGCAATTAATAAGTAAGAGTGGTAAATCTTGGGTCAGGCAAGGTTGCCATTAATTTCCTTAATCAGAGGTCTGTAAAACTTTTTTATGACCAATCTGTCCCTCCTACCATAACTGCCCTTCCTGTTCTTCTCTTTGAAATCTTTCTCTCATTCTCAGTCACCCATCCAAAATTGTTAGTTTAAGCTCTTGTCTCTTTTCTTGTGCATATATGCATCATACCATAATGAGGGTATTGGCAGAAGGGGGTGCAAAGAGTTGCCAGGGAGATAAGTGAAGCAAGCCTTCACACTGTACTGAACTGTTGAGATTTTTGTATAGAATTCATTGACTTGAATGAAATAGTCCTTCTCTGGTCTTCTTGACAGACACTTGTCATTTTCACAAGCATGAATGTATCCTATCAATCCAACCATTCATACAATTCTTTCCCAGTGGGGATAAACATTAGCTTGATACACAATGCAGCAAATCCCTTTCCTTCCCTCTGTCCATCCTGATTCTCTTCCCTCCCTCCTTCTAGGTCTTATAGTGACAGTTTCATAGACACAGATCAATGCTATAAGCTGAAGACTTTCCACGATTGCTTCCTACTAAACATAAATGGAGTTCCTGTAAGCTTCACACTTCCCCACCTTCCATAAATTATTGAGCTGTGGTGTCAAGGAGCCCACTGCTAGTAATAACTGCATAACCTCTAGTTGCCCTCCTAGCCACGGGAGTCTCTGTGATGCCCCCCACAGTCCAAGATTCTAATGAATCTTCTTCTAGTTAACAGCAATCCCAGGATTATAAGCATTCTTTTTCATAATGTAGACTGATCCCAAAAGAACAAATGATGATACCCTAACCTAAGGGTCCTAGTACAAGTAATAATAGCTTACATTTCAAGTCATAGTTTATGTATTTCTCTGCAGTGTATTGCCCATTTTTCTTTTGCAGTATTTTTCAGAGTTTCCTGGTAAAAAAAGAGTAAGGGAGGGGATTGCTCAAGTCAATCATTCAATCACCCAGTCACACCAGTCTCCTAAATTACCTGATAAGATACCCTAACACCTAGATTGAATGAGAATATTGGTAGTAGAAGGGAAGGAAAGATAGGAAGAGAGTAAGCATTTATATAGTACCTACTAAGTTTAAGGCATTGTGCTAAGAACTTTACAAATAATAATCTCAATTATTTCTTTGAGATAAATGCTATCATTAATATTATTATCATTTTGCATTTGAAGAAACTGAAACAAAGAGGTCAAATGACTAGTCTAGGATTGCACAACAGTCTAAGACCGAACTCAGTTCTATCCAGAATTCAGGCTCAGTACTCTAACCAATGTGTCATCAGTTACCTCTATTGAATCAATTAATCAAAGACTTTAAACTAAATGGTCAAAGTCCATGATGATTTAGATAATTTTGGAAACCTTTGTATGGAATGTAGTGACTTTGCACAAGGAGTGTATTCACATTGGGAGCAGAAACATGGATATATCTGTGAATATCATACAAAACAAGTGAACAAGTTTGCTTTTGGAAATAATTTTAGTGTCTGATAGCTTCATGAAAGAAGCCTGCCTAGCCAAGTCCCCACTGTTGTAGTATTCCTGCCTCCTTCACCACCCCTCATTTGATCAAATGTAAACATTAGATGGAAGAGAATTTGACATTTTCATTAGTGTCCTAACATTTCCCTCTGAACACCAGTGAACATCATTTTCTACATGAGGAGCTAGGGACAAACTAGCCATGATGAAGAAAAAAGGCAGATTTAAGACTTCTCAAGGATTCCCATGAAAAATTCAATCATACTTATGGAAATGTATCAGTATCCTACAAAGGGAGAAAAGGACTTCCAACAATGAGGACTTCTTCTCTCCTCCTCCTCCTCCTCCTCCTCGTCCTTCTTCTTCTTCTTCTTCTTCTTCTTCTTCTTCTTCTTCTTCTTCCTCTTCTTCTTCTTCTTCTTCTTCTTCTTCTTCTTCTTCTTCTACACTTCTTCTTTTTAATAATAGCTTTTAATTTTCAAAATACATGCTAGATAGTTTTCAACTTCACCCTTGCAAAACCCTGTGTTCCAAATTTTTCTCACTTGCATTTTTCTCCCTCATCCCTTAGACAGTAAGTAATCCAATATATGTTAAATATATGCAATTCTTCTAAACATATTTCCACATTAACATGCTGCACAAGAAAAATCAGATTAAAAAGGAAAAAAATGAGAAAGTAAAAAAAAAACAGCAAACAATAATAAAAAGGGTGAAAATACTATATTGCAATCCACATTCAGTCCCTACAACCCTATTTTTAGATGCAGATGGCTATCTCCATCTTAAGTCAATTGGAATTGGCCTGAATCATCAGTAATGAGGACTTCTAAGTTAGCTCTTTGCCACATACATATTCTAAGACTGAAACTATTCCCCTTGACTTTTATATTTACTGTTGAGATAGTGTATCAGAGACTTACAGAGATATTTTGTATCAATTGTTCTTACTATAGTAAATTTTACTTACTTAGAAAAAAACACTTTTTAAAATATAATTATGAGGTGTAATATGAGAAAAAATAGCCCAAACAGTCAGGGTTACCTATAGAATTCTGAGGAGATGCAGTAACTGACTTTGGACACCCAGTCTTCCAGTAGAAGTTGGAGTTGGCAGAGTAAGTCAATAGTATGTGCTCTATCTGCAACAATTCTGACATTGGAGAAAGAAGTTAATTCACTGGTCATCCTACTCTTCAGTTTTAACACAAGCATAAATAATATTCACTCATCCCAAGCTTGAACATTATGCTTTCTGTCCTTAACCAGACATTTACATGTGGAAGATTCTTAATGAATGTTTATTTGTGAATTGACTTAATTTGTGAATTGATTTATATGTATACTTTTCCCTTGGTCCCATTTAGATAAAACCCATCCAGATTCATAAACACATAAACAAATTTAACCCTGAACCTTAAAGTCTGCATCTCTAAATTTGAATTTATGGATATATCTGATTACTATTATTCACTCCTTCCAGATATTTGAAGGTACTTTAAGGGATCTCAATCATGTATGGACCATTCTTTTTAATGCTCAGCTCTCTAGGTGCCAATTCTATTCTCTTCCATAATCTACTCACCTTGCAAAAGTTATCCTTTGTTCTATATTCTCAAGTTGTCAAAAAGATTGTAGGTAGTAGGTTTCCAGAAGCAGTCAGTGGATTTTCAGGATTTTGGGATCTTGGATTCTTTGGGTAAGTAGATATATGGCAAAGCTAAAACTTTATGCTTCTGATAGCAAATGCTACCTATAATGAATTGCCCAGAATTTTCAGAAGTGAGGGGAAGGGAGAAAAATATGGAAGTCAAAATCTTTTTTTTTTGTTTGTTTGTTTGTTTGCTGAGGCAATTGAGGTTAAGTGACTTGCCTAGAGTCACACAGCTAGGGAATGTTAAGTGTCTGAGATCAGATTTGAACTCAGGTCCTCCTGAATTCAAGGCTGGTGCTCTATGCACTGCGCCACCTAGCTGCCCCTGGAAGTCAAAATCTTGTAAAAATGAATGCTAAAAATTGTCTTGACATGTAATTGGAAAAAAAAATGCTATTTTTTTAAAAAGGAAAAAATAGCCTTTGTGTTTTATAATCAATTACCTAAATACCCAATTCAGAAGATCAGTTTAATCATGATTAAAATATTTAGTCATTGCTTTCCCCTCCCCCCCACTCAAATCCTTCTGGAATTTTAATAATTTCTTTCTGTTTCTGCCTCTGTCTCACTCTGACTTTGTCTTTCTTTGTATTTTTCTGTCTTTCTCTTTTCTTTTTTCTCTCACTTTTTGTTCTCTCCTTCCCCCATAATGTAATGAATCCATTTGTAACCAAATTTACCTATAAAGAATTTCAGTTGTTAAACTAAAATATAAAATGTAGGAAAAGCTTGTAAAGAATGATACCTCTTGCCAGCAAGTTCTCTAAGACCAAAGTAGGCATTTAATATCATTTATTTTCATGTGGGAGTGGCAGGTATTTACATGAACTTGTATTGGCAATAAAATTGCCAACTTTATTGATTGCCAAATTCATTAGCATGAATTTGCCATCCCAATTCAGTGACAGAAAACTTTTAGTTACTCCCTCACATATATAGTCAGAAACCTGGTGTGATCTTTAGATTTCAGTTCAAGAAAGTGTAAGTAGAGGAAGACAGAATAGTTAAATTTATCCCTGATACATTGACATGAATACATTTAGATAAAACCCATCCAGATTCATAAACACATAAATTTAACCCTGAACTTTAAAGTCTACATTTCTAAATTTGAATTTATGTCAAACTCTTACTATCTATTGCTTCACAGAGTTGTTAATGAGGAAAAAAATAAATGAGATTATGTGTCTGAAGCACTTTGAAAACTTTAAAACTTTATGTAAATATGAATTATTATCTGTTGGTTATAACTTAACATACCATTGAAAAGATAACTTTTTCTCCTTAATGAGTTTCACTTTGGAAAAAAGTTTCTTTTCTTGGAAAGTAGCACCCATAACCTTCTGGTAAAATTTAAACATTATCATCTGAACATTTTTAGTCTTCAGATTTTCATGCAAATTATTTTTGTCTTTAGGATGTATCTTTTTTTACCAAATCTGATATTCATGTATTCCTGATTTACCTTTGAGTCCCATGTGGACTAGAGACTTGAGAAATAGGGATCCATTGGGATCCATTACTGAAATATGGTTCTGTCTGTCAAGAAGCATTTATTAGGCATCTCCTATATACCACATGTTGTGCTAAACATTAGGGATACAAAGAAGTGAAAAAAATACTTACTTTTTAAGGAACTTAGTCTAATGGGAGAAGAAAACATACAAACAACTATGTACCAAGAAGTTGCATGCAACAGAAACTGGAGGTAATCTCAGAAGAAAGGCACTAAGATTGAGGAGGATTAGGAAAGGTTTCTTGCGGGAATTGGGCCTTTAGTCTCATTTCAAAAATATAGAGAGAACTGAATCAAAATAATTAGATATGTCATTTCCCAATTGATAATCAAATAATATGAATAGGCAGTTTTCAGTTGAAGAAATTATATCCATTTATAGTCATATGAAAAAAAATGCTCTGAGTCACTATTGATTGGAGAAATACAAATTAAAACAATTCTGAAGTACTATCTCATATCTATCAGATTAGGTGACAAGAAAATAAAAGGATAAAGGTTGAAGGGAATGTGGGAAAAATAAGACACTAATGCACTCTTGGTGGAATTGTGAACTAATCCCACCAATCTGGAGAGTTATTGGAATTATGTTCAAAGGCTTAAAAATGTGTATACTCGGCAGAGCCAAGATGGCGAACTGCAGACAGCGTTCTCTGTAAGCTCCTGAGACCTTCCCTCAGACACAGACAAACTGAGCCTCTGAACTGGTTCTGGAGTGAGGTCTTCACCAAACACTTGGACTACAATGCACTTCTATCAAATATCTACTTTGAAAGAACTTCTGAGGTCAGTTTTAGATGGGCGGGGGATCGAGCAGCTCCCGGTGCTCAGACGCCAGTGCGCAGCCGGGGTGCAAGTCCGGGGCTGGGACGGACCAGAAGATTTTAGGCTGCCAGGAAGTCCCTGGGAGACCCTTGGGTCACTTTGCTCTGCTTGCGGGCAGGTGCTTTGGCAGGTCTACCTTTGATAAAGGGTGGATTGAGAGCAGTTGAAAGTGTGGTCCTAGTGTGGATCTAGCCAGATCAGCCCCAGACCAGAAGTCAACTCGGCAAACTGCCCCAGGGCAAATTGAAATCCCATCTGCTGCTGCTGCCACTGCTGCCGCTGCTGCTGCTGCTGAGGCTGCAGAATTCCCTGCTGGTGACTGCTACCTCAGCTAAACATCATGAGCAAGAAGAAAAGAGCTCTCACCATAGACAGCTTTTACAGAGAGAAACTAGAGCAGTCCCCAGATCCTGAGATTCTGAAAACAATCCCAGATAAAGCCACAAAGGTGGACTTAAGCTGGTCTCCCCTTCAGAAAGCTTACCTGGAAGATTGCATAAAGAATCTCAAAAGAGAGCTAGAAGAAGATTGGGGAAATAAACTGAGAGCAGTGCAAGAAGGAAACATCGCCCTGCAACAGAGATGTGAAAAACTGGAAAATAAGTCTGGTGAATTGGAAAAAGTCGCCAACTCACTGGAAAATAAAAATAGTGAATTGGTAAAAGACAACAATTCACTGAAAAACAAAATTGGTGAATTGGAAAAAGTCACCAACTCACTAGAAAATAAAAATAGTGAATTAGAAAAAGAAAACAATTCACTGAAAAATAAAATTAGTGAATTGGAAAAACACAACAATTCACTGAAAAATAAAATTGGCAAAATGGAAAAAGAATGCAATGAACCAAAAAATTCAATTGGCCAGTTACAAAAGGACCTAAAAAAGACAACTGAAGGAAATAATACCTTAAAAATTAAAACTGAACAAATTGAAATGAAGGACTCAATAAGACTTCAAGAATCAGTCAAACAAAAACAAAAAAATGAAAAAATAGAAGAAAATATGAAATATCTCCTAGGAAAAACAACTGACTTGGAAAACAGATCCAGGAGAGACAATCTAAGAATTATTGGACTCCCTGAAAGTCACGATGAAAAAAAGAACCTTGATGCTATCTTCCAGGAAATCATGAAAGAGAATTGCCCTGATGTTTTAGAATCAGAAGGTAAAGTTGGTATTGAAAGAATCCACCGATCACCTCCTGAAAGAGACCCCAAAATTAAAACCCCAAGGATATCGTGGCTAAATTTCAGGACTATCACACCAAGGAAAAGATATTACAAGCTGCTAGAAAAAAACAGTTCAAATACCGAGGAACTGTCATTAGAATTACACAGGATCTGTCAGCTTCCACATTGAAGGATAGAAGGGCCTGGAATCAGATATTCCGAAAGGCAAAAGAACTTGAATTACAACCAAGAATAAGCTATCCAGCTAGAATGAGCATCATCTTCCAGGGAAGAAGATGGTCATTCAATGATACAGGAGAATTTCACCTATTTCTAATGAAAAGACCAGATCTGAACAAAAAATTTGACCTCCAAACACAGAAGTCCAGAGAAGCGTAAAAAGGTAAAAAGAAAATAACTCTTGAGAACTATATCTCTACTAGGGGTATCCTTAAAGAATAGGGGTATAATTTGATTTTACTTTGATAATATGAAAAAGAGAACTAGAAGGGAAAAGGTTGTCATACTGGGGAAAAGAGGGAAAAAGTGGTAAAATAAGATCTAAAAAAAAA